>DWFO01000857.1:0-17890 GCA_018246595.1 Mimoniades nurscia nurscia
ATGATACAGTTTTATCCAAAATAGTCCATATTTTAATGTGTCTAAAACTCATATTCCTGCGGGAAAAACTGACTATGTAATGTTATAAAATGTAATTATGTTACAATTGTGCAGGCGTCAAGTTACGTTTTTTTTTGTTACAATTGTCGGAGCATTTCTATCTTTAACTGGCTTTCCTGTAAAATTTGCGTTTTTGCGTTGTGTCATTATTCATGCAAAGGTGAGACATGTATGTCCCCGAAGAGATACACAGAGAAGTATAGACCTTCAACCATTCGTCAGTTTTGCGGCCAACCATGGAGTGGGGGGGTGAGAATATTGCCTAAATACACATAAGTGCCACACAAATACATTATATTATAGTATATTATAGTATATTCCAATCGTATTTCATATTATGAAACAGTGAAGCGCTATTGTAACATCGTTCTTGGTAGCAATATTGCAGGCTGAATAGTCCGATCTGCTATAAGGCCTCTCGAGTCGTCTTATCTTCCAATATAATAGCAAAAACAGTTCCTTCTACAATTCTTATTTTGATATTATATTGATGCGACCCTTTCTTACGAAACCACTCGGAATAATGCTGTTCGAGTGTGTGTTGTGTTTATATTATTATTTATAGATTTAGATAATTAAATAGTACATAGTACATGTACCTACACATTATTTTGAGTGGACATGTGGAATTACAAAATATTCAACCAAAATTTAACACATCACAAGAATCGTGGCACTGCATGCAGTCGCAACAACATAGAAAAACGCAAGGTTGCCGTTGAATCTGTATAAAAACAATCAATATCAAAGTTGTACAATAATTACCGGTTACATTTATGTGTAAAGAGGCCATAGAATAATGAGTACCCGTTGCCGACGTATGCAAATATGGAGACAAACTAAATCTTTCATTGATTACACACTCGAGGGACCCCACGGCTGAAAGGGTTCGCTTAAATTATCAAACAGAAGCCACTTCAGAACTGCAATGACACATGTTACATTTCGCTCGTGTTATTGCTCGGTCGGCCGACCAGTTGCAAGATTTATCCAATTCTGATCTACGACACAGTCCACTTATATTGTAAACGAGACAAAGCCTACTTGAAAGTAACCGAACAAGAGCGGAACGAATCGAACACAATTCCATAACTCATTTTCAATCGACGGCGTCGACGTCACTCGACACGCAAACTCTCGAGGGCCCACGCAAAACGAACATTTTTCCGAACGGAACGCCCTCTCGACGCAAAACTCTATAAAAACGTCGAAAAAAAAAATAACAGTAACATGGCGTATAATGACAGCTGGTCCACTTGAGAACAAAAGGGGAGAGCGGAGCCTCGGCGAGAAAAAAAATACACGCAGAGTTAAAACAACTGCGCGTACATGAGCCCGCGGACCGGCGACTGTCCGCTAATAAATACGCAATCGCGTTCGATTCGAGCCGTCGTCGACAGTAGCGTGCAAATGTACGCGAACTTCTCGCCAACGAGTGGACGCCACTCCGAGCGCTGCACAGCCAACCCACATTCATCACAACGCTACCCTCGACCTGAAATTAGGTAGCAGCGTTGAGAAAACTCGTTACGAATATTGCTATATACGTCTCGGGGAGAATAGCGCCGCATTCGAGTTTAAAATGCGAATAATAATCGCGCCATTCATAAAAATCCCGTGCGCGGAATGCAAGGAGAGGCCGTGTTTTACACGTTATAATTTTGCGCCGAAAGCAGGCCTACGACTACAGGCAGGCGGTTGTTTTGTGCTGAGTGTAGGCTCGGTTCAAATGCCGCGCACGGCCCATTAGTTGATGAGCGCGCGTGTATACTCGCCCTATGCCAGACGCGCCGAGCACGAGCCGGGAAAGAGTAACAATTTTCAGCTGGAATATGAAAAATGTTTTGTAGCTTTCTGTAAAAAAATATGTTTACTTAAAGCACCATTTTCACGCACAATAAGTTTTCCCAGAACATTTTGACCATACAGACTCCTACAACACGTAAGTAGGCAACGTGCGCTCATTGTGTAATTATACTTTGTGGGTTTTATGAAGATGCCTGAACAAAACTTTTAGTCACGGGCATGAATTTAAATAAATGTATAATGTGTACTAGCTGGTATAAAATATTAATCATCAAAAGTGTTTTAATGGGTTATAGCACGAATATGTGCTTTATGAATACAGGCTTATAATTTTAAAAGTCTCGCGAGATATTATCGCCACCTCAGAATTCGTTTCCAACAAACGCTAGTTTATTAACCCTCCTCTACAATACATCCCATTTAATGTGAAACTTATCAGTTTATCTAACTGTCGATGCTCGCTTTGATCTATGTGGCATCATCTAGAAACTAACTTAGGGGACTATTTTTAAACATTGGATTAATTTCTAGAGATAGTCGAAATCACTTAATTTGTATATTTGTATATCTGGTACGAATAATATTTGTCACTGATCTCGAAAATCTTAAAGGGTTCCAAAACAGCCGCACTAAACATAACCATTATAATTTGCAAATTCCTAAAAATGAAAATTCAGCCCTATTTCCCAACACCTTCGATGAAATGAAATCACAAGTTTTGCAAAAAAAAGAAACGCAAAAAGCCGAACATTCAGTCTCAGGTCGAACGTGAAAGTTTGGGCGCGAAACAGCCGCAGTGCTCGAACTGTTCGAATATCGATCACTCCGCCTCAGGTAGTTAAGCGTCATATCGAGTGATACCCGTTCGGCCCCTCGATGTGTGTTTTATATGAATTAATTCCTCGGCTGACGGAACCCGAAAGCGCTTTACTCACGGGCCAGATGGCGCACGGACAGATCAATTTGATGATTGCAAAAAAAAAATGGCTCGGACTGTTTGATGTTGTTCGGCTTCGCGATGCCGCTTCTTTCAGCCGTGCTCCTTTTCAAACTATTTTAGTTTTGCGCACTTCCTACGTCACTACTGTGGCGTTCGATGCCTATGGAATTTTTCAAACATTTTGCGGTGCCATATTATCTAATCACTTGCCAATGTTTACACGAATATAATAAATAATACATATTTTCAAGGTATCTATACCTCTTTACGTAATATTTTTGTTTCTTATTGAAATCATGACATGACTTATGACGATGTTTACGCTGTTATGCCGCTTATTACAATATTATTTAGGCGCACGTAGTCTGGTGTTCATATCAATTCGATGATCGAGATTACACTGACATTGAGTTGATTGTTGAGTTGTTAAAGTTTGAAATACTTAGTCATCGCGGGGCGACAACAAGTGTGACCAATCTTAGATTAAAGCTTTGATCTATCTATGAAGATCTACATGTGTGCGCAATATGTAGATATGTATACATATATGGGTTGACATATAGGCTTGTTGGTTTCGTAGTGTACCTATTTGCTAATAAGTTTATTTAGTAAAAAAAAGAGTATTAGATACCGAATTTGTTTTAATAAACATGTTTAACAAGTTGGATAGATGTGTATCGTAGAGTGTTTTACATTTTTTATTAGTGTTTGAGATACTCGTTATATACAATAGAATGTTGTCGTTACAAGGCAGTGAATGGGAAAAGATTGTTGTTGTTGTCTATGATGATGATGATAATTGGTTATATTGGTGTATACATTTTCGATATCGGTACGACTATACTATACATATCCAGATTCAAGCGAGAAAAAAAATGTATATAAAATTAGATTACGTTTTGAAAACGTGAAAAATAATCGCTTCAGATGCGTTCTGTACACTCCTTAATGACGATAATGATCATTAGGGCGATGTTAATGATGGTGTTCATTTTGTTTATTTCAAAGAAAATAATGCAGCTGTTATTGTAAACTAAAATAGTTGAAGTCACAATACTATTGAAATGTTGTTTTCAGCTGTAATTGAAACAAAGCCGCGAATCTGAACAAGAATAAAAAAATGCGTACTGTTTTAATAATACACACCCGCATATAACTCCTGCTCGCTAGCCAAAACCACCTCTCCTGTATAAACAAGTGTAATGACATCTGAACATTTTTCTATCTCGTCCAGAACAAGGGTAGATGGAGGGTAGATACTGTCGGCACTGAGCGACGTGTTTAATAAGCGTTATCTTGTACCACCCCGACCGCGATGTACGTTGCATCATAAAATGTTCATCAGATTTGACGATTTTAATGCAAAAAACAGTGCACTGTGGCGCGTTTTGAAAACCGAACCAAGTATAATCGACGGGAGAATTTGGTGAATGTACGTCATAACTCACTTTCTCATAATCGATCTGAACGAATGATATCTGTTCGTAACGATTACTTTACTTTGTATAGAACAGTTGTTCGGTACTTATTTTAACTTCTGTCTTGAGTTTTACGTATTCCGATTCCAGGTGTACCTAATTTTTAACTTTGTATTAGACTAAGGATTAAAGTTTTCTTTTTTCTTGGAGTAATGTTACGCCTCCTATACCAGAAGTGGTAGACAGCGCAGTGTAGTACATTCCCACATTTTACCAATTACGTTTAAGTCCCGTCATGGAAAAGGCGGTCAACCTAATGCCATGCATTAGACTCATTCTTTCTTCAGTCTTTTATTTTTCTTCTTCCTCTTTTTCTGATTCGTCACACATACCAACGTCTATTTTATTGAATTTAGAAACGCGAGGGGAGAGTTCATTAATCCTTGTACATTAAGAATTGACTAATAAAATAGATATCTTACAAGAAAACTTTCTATCAAATCTTTAAATCTGGATACTAATATCACAGCTACTAAAGTTCCGGATTCCATTTCGCCAAACACGTATGCTACCGAACATTAACGTATGTAATTAGAAGTATTTTGCAGTCCATTGCTAGGCACAGGCCTCCCCTGAGTGGTTATACCCGTAATCGCCAAGATGGGCATAAATTCTAACATTTTAGCTTTTTTAAATATTTTTTGATTATTCGCATGCACATTTTTCCCCCATCTATAGACCTTACATACAATATGTATCGTATCAGAGAAGCAATTAAAAATTCTCCAATTTATTTCAGCCAATCTTTTCTCCAGTAAATAATAAGCAGCGTATCGGAACGATCTCCCTGTACCCCAAGATCGGATATCAGACGCGACGTGCCCTGAATTAATCCCTCCATACGCCATCACAACAATACGCTACCATAAATACGCGGACCAACTCGGATAGTTATATCGTATTAACGCTGACATTCTAGTGCTAATGTCGTTTTAAGTTTCTTACTGTTATGATAAAAGTGTTTGTATGTTTATATTTTTAGCTTCTTTTCTTTTAATATGATTTGAAAAGAACCGTTAGGGTCATTAGTCACTCACGTACATTTCCCTACAATTATTTTATGTTGTTTTATAAATGTATAGAAATATTATTATACAATTTGGAATTAGATGTGTAAGTATAGAGATATTAGAAACTCGATTGTCTTGATAATATAATAATGACAATTTTTTTTCGTAAGAAAAACCTGTCGACCGTTTTTATTGATTTTTTCCAAGCAACGTGCACCTTAAATAACAACACGAAACAATAATTCAAAGAAAGAAATTGTTAGATTTGAAATTTGTATGATATATGTATAATAAATCTTCTCGTAAATAAATCATAACTGACTGCAAGTGTCATTGAAATCACGTTTCACAAGCAACAAGAGGGGGGGAGGCCGGGGACAATCGAAAGCCCCGATGAAAGTCGCTAAGAGATACGATAACATCGCACTCTCGATAGCATGCGACCACTGCCCCTATCGCCCCCATCGGCTTACCAATAATGAGTGTACAAATCGTGACGGAAATTGAAAGAAAAAAACTTCCCAAGCGACGGATCTTATCGAGCTTCCTAAATGCTGTCGTAAAAATATTAATAAAACAACTTTTTTCACCCAAACCCACATTAAACTCCGACTCCCGGAGAAATTTATTGACAATTACGCGTCAATAAGTGGCAATAAAGTCACAATGCGGCAATGTCCACCGATTTGAATGTCAATTGTGTACAATTGTATAATACTGTTTTCGTGGAGGCTTATTTTGATTGTGACACCACTAACACAATTATAAGCTGACTTCGCCCATTCATATTCTTTGTGCTTATTACTATGATTAACTTGACATTCGGTATTGTTAATCGATTGTTTGTTACTTCCGATTATAATAAATATTTTGAACTATTATTAATTTGGCCACTATTAGAATCTACTGAAATGAATCACAGTTGCGTCAATTCTTTTGAGATGTACCTTATAGCCAGTCTTAGTAAACGTAACATCCCGCCTGTAATCCCCGAAGGTAGGCAGAGAAATGTAACACACCCCCACGTTTCATTATTTACGTTTACGTCCCACAATGGAATAGGTGGTGAGTCTATAGTCATGTACCGGGCACTAGTTTCTAGTTTCTAGTCTTAATATATGTCTTTTTATTGTATCGACCTACATTTGGTTGTAACTCAAGCGTAAATAGGGCGCTACCTTGATACTTTTACGAGTACATTAACAATCGAAAGAGGGCCATCTCACATTTAATACGATACGAAAATTTTTAAATGCTCTACTCATTAGTAAGCTAATTTTGAAACATTCTGTTGTTTCGGCAATTGTGAAAACACTTAAGATTTTAATCATAATAAAATCAGAAAGCAGATCCAATGCAAACATAATAAATTAGAGCGAGGCTGCGAATGTCGCGTACCGCTAATAAGACGGATTCGCTTAACCTTATCTCCGATTGAGGAAATCTAAAAAACGGCTGAGGAGCGAGGGGGAGGCGAGACGGAGGAAGGGGGACAAGAACAAGAGCCGTCAGTGAAATAGAGATAGATGAACAGTGGGAAATGAAATTCTTTGTGGCATCGCGGTCCCGCAAAAAATGCACAGATTAGATTTTTCCCCTCGCCGAGGGCCGAGGGTAGAGGCAATGATTTTTTACAACGCTTCCAAGCTATATATAGCAGTTTTAGTGCTGCGATTTGCTGTTACTGCCCTCTGTTTGAGAATTTTAATTTCCTTCGTTTTAAATGTTACGCGTAGGTACCGTTCAAGCTATTCTGTGACGATGACTTCAATCGGATGAGTTTTTTTTAAATTGTTCTTATTATTACATTCTTAAATCGTAACCGTCTGCAAAATATTAAAATCTCGTCACATATCTATCTTCTTACTGTAAGATACAATGTAGTATCCCAAGCCGTGTGTTACAACGTTCGCAAGAGATGGATGGGCTTATAACAGAAAACCTCCTTCGAGGTACAGTCACAACTACCAATGCCTAAAACAACTGTAATATGAAAAACGTAAATGTACACTAACGACATATCGGAAAACTATTGTGTGCGTGACTGTACATATTTTTCACACAAGTATCAAAACCGAAGTCTACGCGTATTGCACTCGTGACTTAGGCAACTAATGTCGGCGGGTCACAAAATTACTTCGCATGATAGGCGTGCTTACGTCTCGCGGATTACCAACCCTCGGTAAAAAACAAGAGGGATTGGAAACGTCGCCAACGTACATCTGTTGTGTAGTGAAAAACGCGAAGATTGGAAATCTGCCGCAACTCCCGCAACTTAGCAATCATTTTCAAGACGTATGTTAATTCGTTGCTACTGAATTTTGTAGCTTGAATCTATCTTGCATATTAGGTATATGTTATTGAATTTAAATGTGTTAATTGATTAGAGCAAGCCTTAAAGAACTTTTTGGCTTAAATGGGATATGGCAGATGGGTTATAGGCAGAGGAATATAGAATACTCCCACGTTGCATCAGTTACTTTTAAGTCCCACTATGGAATAGGTGGTGAGCCTATTGCCATATACCGGGCACATATCCAGATTCCGAGCCACTACTAGAAAATCTAAAATAAAGTAACATCACGCCTGTAATCCCCGAAGAGGTAGGCAGAGGAATGTATAACACTCCTACGTTTCACCAGTTACTTTTACGTACCACGTTGGAATAGGTGGTGAGCCTATTGTCATATACCGGACACATATCCAGACTCCGAGCCACTACTAAAATTTTGTAGTGCCCGACCCGGGAATCGAACCCAGGACCTCCCGTTCGGCAGTCGCACCAACACGACCAACGAGGCAGTCCATTCCAAATATTAACGAAATCGCTCTCTTCATACATCCACGCCGGTTACTGAGTCTTCTAACTCCACCATCAGTTAGAACCTGATAAGATCTATGCATTTGGTTTATTTAAACGTTTTTTTCATACAGCTGCTTAGTGTTGAGTAACAAGAAACTCGCAGTATCTCAGCGCAGTAGACTAACATAACTAACCTTAACTCTTTTCATTCTGAGAGAGACCTGTATCCAACCGTCGAACGATGAATTTAGCTATTTCATTCATTTCAATAATCCACTTTAATAGAATAACCAATTTTGTGGGATCAAAAGATAGCCAAATGAAATTCTGAGTCGAATGCGCTACATAAATGGCGATAAAACTAATCTATTTGGTCATTTTTTTACCCATAGTTGTACGGGTTTGTTTCGCGGATCGATGTAATCCCGCCTCGGTGTGTCATTTGGAGTATAATACAGCTTCGAATCCACACAAGTGTCTCAACAATTTGTTTGCCCACTTCAAAGCAGTTTTGTTCGAACTGAGGCGAATTAGACTTCAGAGCGAGGGGTGATTTTCCATTAATTATTACCTAAGAGTTGTTATACTTTTTACTAACATGTTTTGTCATCTTTTAATATTTTATATAATACTAGCTACTACATACTATAATCAATACATAGAAATCAATAATTATCCATAATATCGCCTATATGATAATGCTTCATCGATTGCAGAATTAGACATGGAAGTTTCTACAGTTTTTACAGCGAAACAAAGTTATATATGTATACAGATATACATACCTATGCGAAAAACACCCTCAACTTTCAGTGTTCGATCCTTCGCTTCGTTTATTGTAAAAGTGTAGTATAGGTTGGCTGGAATATGAGCTTGATCAATATTAAACGGACAATTGTTTGTTTTGAGAGGCTTCAGAGATATGGATAAATTTTATTATGTTTCATCGCAAATCGTCACTTTCAGAGAACTACAATTTTTAAGAAATATTATGGGTATGTTGATCCTTAAGATTTCAAAACATATTTAATATTTTGACTAATATTTTATATTGAATAATATTTTGACATAATTAATGATATTAACATAAAACAACTGTTCAATTTCAACAATTTTGTTATTTTCCTGTGAGATTACGACATTTTCTATTATTATACATACCAAGTTTTGACCAAATCCATAGTTTTTGTTCGCGTTATTCTTGCCTTGGTTTGTTTTCACTTTTTTTGTTGAAATACAAAGTTACAATGTGAAAAGTGTACGATAATTATAACACGAAATTAAGTTCAAATCCTTATTAACCTTTCTCGTTTTGAGACGAGCCCTTTGTCTAACAGTAAACAGTAACAGTTTGGTAACAGTAACAGTTTGGTAAAATGATGATGAGGATGAGAGATAATTTATAACAAAACCAAATTTTATGAAAGTCGATCGAAAGTGAACAAAGTGACAGTATTTGCAGAATCTTTTGTAATATAGACTAGTGCGTAATATCTAAAGCTTTTATAGCCCATTAAAGAAAAAATTGCAAATTTTATTATCGTTACCATTTTTATATGTATTATTTAATATTTATTTTCAATAACATACACTGAAATATTCACAAGAATTTTTAAATGCATTTATTCCAAAATTATTCTGGAAAATTAATTATGTATTTCATGTAACTAAGCATTATGTAAATATTATCATTTCACTACTTCAATTGCATTTCCCTATAAATTTCAATAATGTTTTTTTTTCTAAACCTAACTACTTATAATTCCTTTTTTTTCGTTTACGTTTCTGTAATGAAGTTGTTGAGTTTTTTTTCGGCGAAACAGTATTGAGACTATAAATTAGCTCATTAAGCACAGACAAGTTGTTTCGCCAGCGGGAGGAAATGGAAAAAGAGATCGTTTCCCGAAACTAATTGCCAAACACGATAATTAAAAAACAGATTCCACGTTCCACCAACGGGGAAATAAAGAAAATGCAAAGTGTTCACTCGTAATTTCCATGATAAAACTTCTCTTTTTCTCGTATCGCCCAAAATAACCATTGTCTCTTGAACGGTCCGCTCTTTTTTTTCTCTTTGACGTGTCTCATTTTCATTTTTATCTGAGACGCCGAGGTTTTTAATAAGATATGCAAATTCTTGTCACTTGGGGGGTAGGTACTGTCTCGTCAAACGTAGTGTTGATAAAATCAAAAAAATTTTGCTCTCGTTCTTTAATTTCTGTGTGGCGTTGTCAAATGTAGGCACATCAGATACTCGATGATGGATTGCGATTACCGTTTGTATATCAGAGGGTATTCGAAGTGTCTTGTTGTTTAATAGACAATTAAAATGAATGAAATCTTTGATTAAGCGTATTAATAGTATAATATAAGTATGTTGATTATAAAATTTATATTTTGTCAAGACATGTATTTTCTACTGACTGCCTCATTGGTCATATTGGTTGCAAATGCGACCCCCGATCGGGAGGTCCTGGGTTCAATTCCCGAGTCAGGCACAACTAAATTTTTCTAATTTAAGTCTGGATATGTGCTCGGTGTATGACAATTGGCTCTCACCTATTCCATAGTGGGAGTGTCACGTAACTGGTGAAGCATGGGAGTGTTCTACATTCCTCTGCCTACCTTTTACATTTTTCGGTTACCTCCACCTACCTCTTATATTTGGGGTTACAGAAGTGATTTTACGTGTTACATATTTAATATAAACTTTTTAATTTTTGTGATAATGTTGAAAGTGTTACATCTTTTTGTGAACATTATTCACTAACCTCAGATAAAATTTTAAATATGCATAATACTAATTTGTTGTAATGTTTCTTGTGAGAATTGTTTCCTTTAAAATTGCCGACACAGAATCAAATGCTACAAGAATCAAATAAGTACAAAGTAAATAATGGAAGATGATTAAAAATGCGTTATTTGTAAAACGCAAATAACAACAAGGCCGGCAGCATCTTTGAATAAAAGATTTGATTACGCTCAGATGATTCTAGACAGCTGAAATGCGATGATACAGAAAATTATAAGACCAACTACCTTTCTAGAACCTACCGGTATTCATTATTACAGTGAAATACTGATTAAAACAATTGAGAGACTTTTTATAACAATTTAAAATATATTTATTACTTACGTTTTTGTACTGAAAAATTATAAAATTGGAATGTCGTTTTTACTTTTATGTATTCCCCATTTAAAACTAATATATTCGTTTTTAAAATATTATTAAACTAAGGGTACCCAAACATTATTTTTACAATGTTTTACAAGAAAGCTTTACTTGCCTTGATGAGTTTTACCTTGACGACTTTTAATTTGATGATTGTTACCTTGATGAAATTTACCTACGTGACCTTTTCTTTAATGAGTTTTACCTTTAGAATGTTCGTTAAGAAGCATCACACTTATTCATATATTTGCATTGGAATAAACTCTTTATTATAACACCCTAATTATTTCTTTTTACGTTTATTATTATTTTATACTATTCTTATTCAAACATGCTTAATTCAATACTACTTAGAACTGGATTCCAACCACTTAACGGACTTACGAACTCGTTAGATACTGCTTACTATTAGTATTAAATTGGACAAAATAGTCAAAGATACTCACGATTTTACATTTACTCAAGACTTTTACATAATGTAAAAGAAGTTTAAGTAATCAAAATCGAGTGACCCAAACAGTAAAACATGCAACAAACAAACAAACTCACACTGCAACACTGTTGTATATCTTAGTTTTATGCTAGACTCAATGGGGTCATAAAAAATTTACAAACAGTTATTTAACTTACACCCTGCCCTAACGTCGGGTGCGTAGTTAAAAGTACTCAAGAAGGTCACATAAGTGTGTCACATAGAAATGCCAACTCTATAACCGTAAGGAGGCACTGTCAGAAGGTATGATTTTATCGGTAACTCGGTAACATAATTGTAATTTAATATTTTTCATCCATAAATGTTAGTCTTTTTAATGAATCTATATTATTGTACCAATAACTAAATGTACATTTTTATTTAAACATAAGTAAGAACTATGTTGATGAGTAAGAACATTGTTAAAAATATTCTTTATATTTGAACTGAAATACTGGAACTGAAATAAATATAAATATACATAGATTGAGTGGATATTGTACTGCATTACGTGTATAACATTCTCTATGTTAATTCAACAATTACGGTAAGTAGAAGTCGAGCTGAATTTGCATTATGTAAACAACGATTTGGCGACATCAACAAATTAAATCTGCCGTTAAGCGCGGCGTATTAAAAGTCAAATCACCCCTATGAGGGGTGGTAGAGTAAATAAATAAGTAGCCCGAATATGGTGAGAGCGTAATAACAGACGGCAAACAGCATCAGAAGCCTGAGATAAAATCGTATTGCGTTGTCAAAAATAAATGAATCCGAGGATTAGTTGGGGACATGGGCTGCCGCGCAATATTGTCGCTTGGCGCCCAACGTGGGGCAATCATAAGCTCCTCTCGGCTCTACGAGGATACAACTTCGCTCTTCACGCTTGGTGCAATTATTACTACATATGTAAGAAAACGATTTAATCTAAAAATATTCAATGTATCTTGGATTTTCTGGTATTCTACTACAGGTATACTTTTGTACCTAAACTATTTTTTGTTAATAGGATTATAAAACAACTTTAAACAGAAAATAATACTCGCAGTTCGACTTATTATATAAAATTATTATTAGTATAACAAATGTTATTACGTTACACAATACCATATTATATTCAACACAAATTTAAACTGCGAACACTTGAACATACACAACGGTAAAACTTTTAAATTTTCAAATATCTGAAATATATCTGGATAGTTATCAGCGATATCAGTGTATCTAGATCCCTTTGTCGGTATCGGCGGCAAGTGAGCGGGCGAGATAAACTCTGAACGATTTCGCCGCAAAGAGAGGGCTCAGCGCGCTCTATCCAAGTTTTATTCCGTTCGAATTTACTTCAACACCTGAACCTCTAAATAACATTATATATCAAAGTTATGTAGATATAATTACAAGTTATTTAGCATACGTTGTATACATATAAATATAAGTAGGTAGTAAGTGAAGAAGTGAGTGATGAGAGTATAAAAAGCCTTTCAGGTTCATAAGGTTAAAGATCTTTAACCTTTTGATCCTGAAACGCTTTTTATACTCTCATCACTCACTTCATACACGCGCGCCGGTTTCTTACACTACTCGTAAGTACCTCCTGGTATACTTAATAGCCTCCAAGAGATTTAAAATGAATATTGGTGGGAAAAAACTTAAGGACTCTAGGAAATAATCTCTAGGAAATAATCATGCGTTAGTTAATTACTGAATAGTTTATTAACAATCCCTTAATGATTAATGAATATAATTTTTGTCTGAATAACCCAACTGTTAATCTAGACCGAGCGTAAAAAGGATCATGATGGGTTAGTCCATAAACATTTTCATTGCTGCTGTACGAGTATTACCAGTGCAAAAGATTTCAGGAAACTATGTGAATAGGTAAAATTCTGATGACACTGAGTCCATTCGTATTTTCTCTATTTCATGAAAATGTATCGTACTTACTTTTTATTAAATTGTTTATACAAAATAGATCTTCCTAAGACTCAATCAATACGTTTTTCGGGAGAGAAATATATGTATATTATACAATATGAATACTAATTTAGAAATATCTGTACCTGATCTTATCTGTTAATATACTCGTACATAAATAGATAATTATGTTTTAAATAATTAAGGGCAAACATATTTTGTTGTCATGGCGCTATACATTTCTAAGTCTTATGTGTAACGTACTCAACTTTGAAATGTACCACAACATCTTTATATGCTTTAACACTTCACTAGTGCCTTTTATTCTTTTCCCAGATCCATCGGCAGCAAGTGTGCGGACTAGATAAACGCCGCACGAGCTCGCCGCCAGGAGAGGGCTCAGCGATGACTAGCCGAGTTGAGTTTTATTTCCAATCGAATTTACCTCGCCATGTAAAATACGAATGTCGACACCTGTACAAGTCTTATTATGGCCGGAGTGAATCGCTCTCGCGCGACTACTTCACGTTATCTGGATAAGTTGGCAATTTGAACGATAGTTTGCTTGGCCTTTGACGTTTTTGTACGTAGGTACTCGTATATTAAGACTTCAAATCAGAACACTAAATGTTAGCTATCGTAAATGTTTAGTAATGATTTATTCGGACAAAGAGTTGTTGACGCTGAAATGATGCTACCATTTAAATTGTACTTAGAGTGAGAGTTAATGCTCATTAACGAAAGCAAAATTGTAAGGAAAATATTAATAGAGATTCCGTTTGATATTAATGTGTATCCAAATATGACGTTCGCGTCGTAAAAGACATAAAAGAGGCATCAGAAACGACATGGAATTGGAGAAGATCGCAATTTATCAATGGCGTGTCAAACAGTCGATCGGTTGGGCGTCATTTTTATCCTATTTGCGTATAAATAGTGGCGTCGGGTTCCGACTCGCCGCTAATGATACGGAAAATGACATCTTATTTCGACGCGTAAATCGAAGAAAAAATCGCTCATCTCTCGCCCGTCTGCATGAATATTTTATAGGCGCGTCAACAGCGAAATGACAGGTTTTATCGTTTGAAAATTCGACGAAAATTGCACGAAATGACGCGGCGATATTTTTTTATTTAGTGAGAACATCCTTCCGCCAATCAGGCGCACTCAATGTGGCCCCACAATGAGACCTCTCCCCCGGGACGTTCTCGCGTAATTTTTATTTAACTGACGTGCGCAACAGTTTATTTGCGAATGTTTAGCTTTAGAAGCTTTCAACGTTTACTAGCAGAAATCTATGGTACCTACGCACCAAACACGTTGTTGATCACGCACACGCTTCAAACATTCTAGAACAAAAATTTTAAAATCGACCTTTTTTGATATTTCCATTTTATATACTTTCGTTGAGCCTTACTGTATTTGCCAATAATATATGACACATAGGGTCTTTTTTCGCTTTATACAGTTAGTTGTATAAGAAGTTGTATTAAGCATTTCGTAGTTCCTCCGGTTGAACCGTAATTGGTATTACAGAATCAACGAAGCGTTTGTGATACAATCGAGCATTCGGCTCGATGTCTCTGAACTGTCAAACAATGATTATAAATCGATTTCACGACGAGCTTTATACACATCAAAGGTTTATTGAAATCCGACATAGCTCAATGGCAAATTGGCAGAGTGGCGCAAATATCTTTATTAATCTATTTAATTGCTAATTAACGTTTCGATTTCGCTAGCGGTGTGAATTAATGAGAAATGCCTAGCGGCTTTGATCGGGGGGGTGGTGTTTGACATGTGTTAAGTACTTAACGAAATCTTACACGCAATTAAATTGTAGGTATTGTGACGCAATGTTTCGCTGATCGAAAAAAGGTTGTATCGAAGTGAGATAAGCGGCTAGATGAACGCACAACGATTGTACACAGTAGAAGCGAAAGCACATAATCTTTACGCGGGTACCGACATACATACGAGCATATCAAAAGTGCATCGTAAACCCTGAAGATTGTCAGCGGTCGTTACGGAGTGATCCGCATAAGTCGAGGACATATTTCGTAAATTTGTCCCAGTGGGGGAGCGAAGGAACACCTGCCGTAAAGATAAGCCTCTGATGTCGCGTAATATTCCCCTAAAATAACTTCTTACAGCCTCCGGTGCCATAGCGACGGTATGCTCCCGTTCGTGCGATCGGCTATTGGCATGCTCAGACTATGTACTGCGTTATGTAAAACAAGGCGATTGAGGTAGAAAGACCTTAGCGCGGTAATCTTCGCGGCATAGTTTCCGCGCTAGAGCCTCTCGACGCAATATTGCGAATTAATTAAGGAAGTCATTACGCGCCGATAGCGCGTTAGCCCCACGCGTGTCGGAAATTGCCGACACAAAGGATATTTCCCGCGTTTTCCTCGATTTAAAGCAATTCACGGATTTTGATTAAGCCCCCGCTGCTATGGCGAGATTATTCCCCCTTTCAATGCAAAGAATGGTTTATTTCAGACACCGTGAAACTGAATTGTATTTCCTTATGCTATTGATTTTGTGTGTATGCGCGGGTCGCCGAAACGGAAAGTGAAATTCAACTTCCAGCTAGTGAGTGAATACCTACTATACTTCGTAACTTTGCTAGTGCAGTAGGTACTTGTGCGTGTAAACTTTTCGAGTAGAATTTGTTGATAAAATATCATAATGTGACAGGTACTTTCATCATATATCATAATGTTGTACTGTGTATTATGTATTTATTCCTACTCCTAGGTCGATTGTATATTCAAAAATAATGATATCTGAAAAACAAGATCTTTTTGATTTTTATAATGGCGCAGGCATCACATCATCTCATTACCCTGTCTCATTACCACTGCTGGGCATAAGCCTCCGTTGAGAGCGTTTTACTAATAACCCTCACGTCGGGCACGCGAGTTAGGAATCGCTTAGTACAGTTTGTGCATTAAACACGTAACATAATACAAATTAGGAATAGGTATGCCATAACAAAAATTCTTGAGAGGAACAGGTAATAAAATATGGCCAAATGAGAAGAAACAACGAAGTAACAGCGAGTCGGACGTGTAACAATAAAATAACGTTAATCAAACAACATTCAACAATTCTCACGTAAGGCGGTGGACTTCAAGAGTGGCACAATCGCGGACGCCAATAGAAACTATGTTCATTTGAGGTTTCCTATGTGGAGAGAGGTAGTCTTCCGCATAGCAACTAGCGCCAATTTCAGATTGCCGTAATAATTATTTATTCCGCTCACTCGTACCAAACCGGGTTCGAACTATTCAACAAGGAAACGCTATTTCTCGCTGGTCAGATAAGACGTTTGATTCTCCCCATTTTCGCTCCGGACTTTAATTATGGCCTCTGGTTTTGTGTAAAATAGTTGGTCGAGTAATTTAATCGGGATCAGTATTCGAGGCGCGCGCCAACGGGAGCGGACAGCCAATGAGCGGTGGGAGGAAAAACTGAGCCAAATCATGACCACTATCATAATTGTTTACTGAAGCTGACCGCCTCCGATATGTGGTAGATAGCGCTGAAAAATAGAGAAATATTTCTGCTCTAGGAGATATCTAACATATATGTATATATTTCTTGATAAGCTACGAAGATTTAAAAGTGAAACGATGGAATGGTTAAGAAGAAATTGTTCAGAATTTACGATATAAGTAGATACTGTAAAAGTTGGATTTGAAGTCGACAATCAGACAGGAAACGTCACAGAACAGAATAACCACAGCTCTCAATAATTGATCATATATTATGAATAATAGACATCAGGTTTGGAATATAGGTATCACGATGCAAATAAAATTCTATAGGTACACCTCGAAAAGACAGTTGTGTTTCATATATAGTTTTGCTGATTATCGCTTGAAAAGCATACAGGTACCTAGCTGTGTTTCACAGATTTCGCAGCAGCGGAAGACAAAGCCATTATGCTCATAAAGGATTATAGTCTCCATTCGCGCTTTTCCCTAAATCAAAACTGCAAACATGTTTTGTTTACCTACTCAACCGCCCCCTCATTTCTTCAGTCGTTGAACTGTATAACTATACGAAGCGCTCGAAACACCATATAGCGCCGTAAAAAATAAGCGCACATCAGGCTCAAGCATGTAATTCTAGCGCACTCTTCCGGCCCGAACAAAGGAGAGAGGGTAAGAACACGAGTTACTCGACACCCTGTACCTTACGCAGATTCGTTTCTCACCGTCTCCGGG
>DWFO01000858.1:0-17889 GCA_018246595.1 Mimoniades nurscia nurscia
AACGTGGGAATGTTCTACATTCCTCTGCCTACCTCTTCGGGGATTACAGGCGTGAAGTTACTTTTTTTTTGTAACATCTTATCTTTTCTCGTTGTTACATGTTACATTACAATGTATGTATATACATACATATAATATTTAACAAGTTACAACCGAGCATATGAATCACCTGATTCTAAGTAATAAATCTAAACCTTGAAACAACTACAATTAAGACTAATGATTTAACTTAACCCAGTCATAGAAGTTATAATAACGTAAGTAAAGATATAACAGAGAGACCGAGAAGTGTGAGTAACAAACGTAAACAAATTAACAATGTAAGTGTATATATTGACAGATATACATTTGATTTTGCAAAATAATTAGGCCCCTGTAATAAGTGATTACCATAACAGGAAACATTCGGCTAAAATTAGATAACCACGCTTCTACTAAATATACGTTAACAGCGTTATTAGTTTCTCGATATAATTGTAATTCTTATGATCATCTTATTCGTGTTTGAATCGAACTGTATTCGATAAATCAGTGTACACCCAAACACGACAAAAGCTGTCTAAAATTGCCATCAAATCTCCAGCTTTCCACTTGCCTCTATGTCAAATGTAATGGAAAAGCCAGACTTTTATAATAGAAGAGGAATTGAAGATAAGACATCGCGCCCCATCAGTCAGCGGCGTTTTGAAATCGAATTTCTGACTCGCAATCCCAGTTGCGTCTTAGGATATCGGCAAAGTAAGATAATGAAAACCATGAACATACATATACGTACACGTGGCATCTATATTCAAAATGTACCTACGTATATACTCATATATGCACGAATAACACATATGAAAGTATGACTCATTTGTCCTTCTTTCACATAAGAACAATAAACTGATCGACCTATTTTTTTCCGCACAATGATACTTTACGGCTGGACAGTGACATAGGCGACATGTTGTCCCTGTAAAATGGATGGTTCCTGCAGGATTGTAACTTAGACCAAATTTGTAACGCCTGAAAGAATTTTAATCAAAAACCCCTTTTGGGTGCCATGAATATGTGTGTGTATTACATATAAGATAAAGGGGAATATAGCAGTTTGTTTATATGTTAGAGTTTACGTCAAAATTACTGAACCGGTTTTATGGAAGTTCGTATAAGATGGAAAAGATATTATGGTGTTTTTTAATGATTGGATTTAAAATAATTGACTAACAAAAACCCAAAATGAGGTATGTAAAACAATTTGCTATAGCTGTGGTATTTTAACTTGCTTTGATCACCAGCAAACAATTTTAAAGATAATTAATAATTAATGAATTAATTAATAACAGTATGAGGTACATTTTTTTGTTATTTATATTGGTATACTTTAAAACAAAGAACAGACAACGTTATGACTAATTATTTTTAATTAAAATTCAACTCAAATTGAAACAAAACGTAATACTGTCTGAATACTCTCTGCATTAACGACAGCTGTTGTACATAGTTTTCAAAGAAATTGTATGTAGGTTTCCTAGAATCGAATTTTCTATCCTAGAATAGAATTAGGAAAGAGGAAACAAGTTTACTGACCGCTTTGAATAAATTTATTTGTTATACCGCTCATTACTTCTATTCCTCGAACATTCGAAAAGCATAATCGAGTAGATTAAAAATAATTGATATAGTTTTAAATATTAAAATTTGGTGTTAGTTTCTCATCGCCTTTATCATTTTTGCAGTGCCAAATATGGACACAAGTCTTATTTTAGAATGAAAGGAGGTGGCCTTAGTTTGTTACGCTAGCCAAGTATTCGTGGATACACTTCGGATGGGGTAGAGAACATTGTGGATCTCTACGGTATATAGGTCTCATTGCGTTTTACCTCTGGGCGCACCTTGAGTAAGTTAGGCGGGTAAATCACTTAATGACAGGCCCGTTGGTGCAGTGGTTAGTGAACCTGACTGTTGCGCCGGGGGTCGTGTTCGATTCCCACCTAGAAAACGGTAAAAACAACTTAATTTAATTAACAACACAACATAAAAACAATATTAAAAATAAAATAAAAACAGAAAAATAACAAATTCCAGTATAATTATTTAGTTTACAACAACCCAGGCATTACGAGACACCCATACATTCAGTTCACAATAACCCAGACATTACATTCTTCCATTCACATTAAGGAGTGTATTAAGCGCAGTGAGTCCGCGATATTTGAGACCTCGAGTGCGCAGCCGTGCGACACCACGGAAAAGGAAACAGCTTGAGCTTCCTGCTTCGAAAATTGTTGTTAGGAGCAAACAGTCTACATATTTCTTGATTTAGACTAGAGGCATAATAACAATCGATGCCTCAAACAATTTTTCACATTTCCACGATTGGTTCAAGTGCTTTCATAAACTTTTTCTTGAAATTGTATGTTCATTAGATAAAGGACGAATCTTTTACCGATCCGATACATGCATAATCACGCTTAAGCCGTTTCATATATTTATTTCAACCAACGACGTTACGCTTGAATCAGTGGTCAGGATCGTGCAACATAGATTTTTTTTGCTACTATAACTCTTCTAGGTTTTACTTGTAATAAGCAATTGCCTCGAATATGAAACATTCACAAAGAAAAAAGGTGCAAATTTTTTCAACAATGTACGATCCCAACCGAAAAACTTAGCAAACTCAGAGCGCTCAAGACGAAAGAAATCTTATTAAAATCACAAACCCAACCGTATCCCGCTTGAGCCTGTTAATTCTTCGGTGCTCTTAACTTGGCGAAAGTGGGATTACGGATGGGAATCCAAAATTCTTTGGGTTTGGTCCTGATGGTCGCCTTTCAAGTGATGCGGCATGCGGCTTGCGACGGACGTCTCGCGTTACGCCTAAAAACTTTCGGATACATAAGGCTAATATTTGTATGGCGTCCATAAATACCCTTCTAAAATTGGTCTAGATTTGATAATACATGACGATGCTTGTTTCTCCAATACAAATATTTTTTAAGGACCAGAATTGATTTTAAGTTTCAATTTCAATGTGATAGCATACAAAGACTACTTGTACCAACACCACATCGGTCAATACGAATCCATTAGGTAGCTTGCTTACGCTTAACTCTAGTTCCATGACACATAAAAGAAAGTTTATATAACAGTAACTAGCTACGTATGATAGCGTATTCACATGTAAATCACTAAAGATTAAAATAGCTAACAAGATCTGAAATGACCACTTTACTTCACAGCCCTAAAAATATGAATAACTTTAAATCCGAATCAAACATGAATCTTTGCTTTTAGTTTTGTACAGATCTGCGTCATAGGATTATAGCGCGGGAATAGTCTGTGATTTTTATATAAAAGTCTCAAACACAAGCCGCAATCGCAGACCGTACACCGCAAGCCTCAGTGTAATCCTAGATACGCCTCAGAGACCCATTAACGTCGTTTTCGAGTAAACTTTTTGATAGTTTTCGGGATTGTTCCCTCTTATACCACCAATAGCTCCAAACTTACGAGATTTGTATCAAACATTGTTCTACGAACTATTTTCCGTTATACGATTTCTTGCGTCGGTTGAAAGGGGAAATGTGAAGGTTGCGTTCTTTTGACATCAAAAAAGGAATATTGAGAGTAATTCTGGGTAAAAAATATTTTACAAGGTATTTGTCTGTTTTTCGCTTATTATTTTGTCAAATTTCGTGATGAAAATATGAAATCTTTTAATAAATCAAATTTGACAGAATATCAATTAAAAATTAAATTTTGCGTTTCCGTCCAAGCAATAATTTAATATTTTATATAGATAATTTGTGACAACTTCAGCAATTATTTTTAACTGATCTAAAATAATCTCGTGGTCTTCGTTAATTACTTATCACACAAAATTTGTGTGATAAGTACAAAAATTAATACATGTTTAATGTACGCATATATGTTAATATGTGTAATTACATTATTTATTAACTGCCTCGTTGGTCGTGTTACTGCCTCGTTGGTCGTGTTACTGCCTCGTTGGTCGTGTTTGATGCAAGTGCGACTGCCGATCGGGAGGTCCCGGGTTCGATTCCCGGGTCAAACACTACAAAATTTTCTAATTCAGATTTTCTAGTAGTGGTTCGGAGTCTGGAGAATGTGCTCGATGCATGGCAATAGTCTCACCACCTATTCCATAGTGGGACGTAAACGTAACCGGTGAAACTTGGGAGTGTTCTGCATTCCTCTGCCTACCTCTTCGGGGATTACAGGATTACGTTTTTAAGTTATATAGAACATCTTTTGTATGTTCAACTTTCGAATGCTGGGAATTTAATTTCGCGTGCGTTTTCTTTTGATTCAACCACATCTACTTATATGTATGTATTGAAATTGAAATAATTGAAAGTGAAAATTGTAAATTCAATCTAAATGATAATGTGTGAATTTAACGCACATAAATTGAATTTGTATGCCAAATAAGGAAATAACTATATTCAACATTTTGTACATGGGGTGATTTTTCCAACGTATCCGGTATGGTTAAGTGGTTGATGTACATATTTTAACAGTTTCCTTGAGAGAATTGATGGAATGTCGTTCATTTCCTCGCGGTTGTAAAATAAACAAATATAATAATAAATATTTCAATAATGTGCTATGTTGTTTCTCGTTGATAATATTTGACAAACATAAACATACATCTCGAGAAATACATATGTGATAACAAAGCAATTAATATTAGTACCTACTCTCGTCATGTGACGCTTTTTGATTGTCGGGATTCTACATGTCTTCTTGAAGGGGTACTCCCTGTTATAAATAAACATACGTTAAGATACGTGATTTTCTACGTCAAGGAGATACGAATGTGTTCTTAACACGCTTTAGAAGAATTTTTAATGAAAATATGAGCGACCGAGCGCAGCGAATATGTATTTTGTTTAAATCGGTTTCTTATTATGTGTTAAATTTTTTCTGTCATCATCATCATCGTCGTCATCATCGACCTATTTCCGCCCACTGGCGTTATTAAAAAGGTTTGCAACAATAACATGGTAGAAGATACTTCGTTGCTTATAATAAAACTATAAGGGAAAACTATACGTCGCCTCTTCGAGATACGAACACACGGTATGAAAATAACGTTAGCTACATAAATTGAGTGAAGTTGTTCCTCGACTTCGCAATTTCTGAGGAACAATCTCGTGGATTTTTACTATGCTCACATACACGTGCGTATTTGTTCCAGCTTTTGCTCGTAAGGAACCAGAGTGGAAAATTGTGTTCATAAACGGCTCTCGCGTTCTGAGCATATCTTTGGTGAAGCGTAAAATATATAATAGACAGAAACTGTACTTGTATATTTGCAGGACGTGTTTCATTATATTTAATGTACATGTATGCTGCAACTATTATATTGTTCCTGTTCAGAAAATTCATAATACATGCGGTGAGAAACGACGTTTCTATTGAAATTCTATTCAAATAGTCAATGTCGACATGAAGATGTCAGCAGGTGAATCAGAATCAGAAGAAAGGTTCACATGGATGTTAAGTGTTAGATTTCAGTACACTTATTTTACCAATTATACAATAAAATAATAAATTAGAAAAATGTACACATTGGAAATAATTATGATACCTAGAGTTATTTTTCTGATATGTAGTTATTCGTGTTCACACTGTTAGTCTTGCAAATTGTCATTATAAGTCGTTACGTATACATACACGTATAATTACTCACAATTCATACAATAAGGTATACATACAATTATTTCTTTGATTTTCTAGAAAAATCAAACGTGTATAGAGGCTACATTTGACTAAATAGTATTGAAAATCTTAGAGAAGTCAGTCGATAGCGTTGTTACCGCTTCGTGCTCGAATCATTCGGGATAAGAGTAAAACGCTTACATAATACAATTTATATCCTTCCCCTCTTTGGATGCTGACGTGGAATGTCAAAGTCGCGAACAGTATACTAGTAATAGCTCCTTGCTTAGAAGGGTTGCTGACAGAAGGGTGTTGCCCTGAACACTTTAAATTAACGTTATGAACCCAAATGTATCGCCACTGTGTATGATTGCGTACGAGGACTGAATAAAACATACGAACTACTTTCGTAGAGAGCGATATTAAAAATGTAACAGTTTGCTTTGATAATAACTACCGTGAATTTAATACTTACTTATTTATAGATGGGAAAGTGAATGAACGAAGACAATGGTTATGATACTCATTCATTTATACACGAGAAACTGAATGATTTAACGAACTGAACGGTTGTAGCAGTTTCTATGTTGTTTGAATTATTTCTATTGTACGTAACATATATTAGAGAACAATTTCTTCTCGTAGATAAATCGTATTATTAATATATTTGCGACTCAATATGATATAAAAAAATATAGAAATAGAAAATATAGAAATAGAAAATATAGATATAGAAAAAATGCCAAATAACTATGACGATGCCTATTCGAGTCGAGTTTATTATTTTTTTAAGATAACTTATTAAAATTAATCCTGATAAGTAGGTACGTCTTATATATGTTTATAAAATGATGTAATTTTTATTAATCTTATAATTTAAAGAATACTGGGTGATATGATCAGGTCAAGAAGTGCTTTTAAGTTTCCTATCCCTGCAGATGTAAGTTCCTGATTTCAGGGAGGTGCCAGAATAAGATAAAATTTACATTTCAATAACATACAATAAAAGAAAATTTTCTTAATCCAATAAATAACGGTGTAATATGGCTAATGGACCTGAAGGTCTATTCGCTTGACGTGGTAATTTTTGATATTTTATCGACAAATATTGGATTATTAACATCTTCCATAACGAGTTATAACTTAAGTTTATCAGAAAATAATTATATGGAAACGGATTAAAAAAGAAAACATAACGTGAGGTTTAAAATTGGGTCATTTGAACAAAGGGGAATTACCGCTAGAGGTTATAAATACCTCAGTGAAAACTTTAATAATTACCACATGCAATGCCTCACCCGCTTTACAGCCCAGTTTTATAGATGAAAATAATATGGTGTCATAAAACAAACTAGTATTCACGGTAAAAAAGAAAATTTTAATCGAAGCCACAAATTTTCTTCAATTACATGGAAAATAAATTTGATAAATAAACAATGGGAAAGCCAATATACTGCCATTGACTACTCGCAACATAATTCTTCAATGAAAATGATTTGATAATCTCTGCATAACATGGCGATACCGTACTAAAATAAAATTATGGTGAGCATGTTTGGAATGCACGAAGACCAGCTTGTATACATCTGTAATTTAAAATGTAACGTAGCAGTGGTAAATACTATGTGAAGAGTAATATAGGAAATGTCTTTAGAACCCCCTATTAAGGTTTCGTCTTTTAAGATACCATCTTCAATTCTATTTGTAGAGTAAACTACACTGCATTTTACATTTGCGTTTACAGGTTGTTAAAATAACTGGAATATCGATTTTCTCACAAATAAACTTTCCGTCATACTTTAGACGTGATTCAGATTCCTTGCAAGCTGCACTCTCCAATTACATCTGTTTGTTTCATTTGCCATCTCTATAAAACCAATAACTCTATAACAGCTATATACCAGACATTCTGATCCAGGCCATGTTGTAGTTCAATAGACAGAAAAAATATTTTACTAGCTGTACCTCGTCCTTACTTCGTCCGCGTGGAATGTTTTACTTAGAAATCAATTATGAAATCATAAAAGTGTTTTAAATACAGAGAACCTTTTTTTAAATACTTCTGTGTGTATACGGTATGTTTAGTTTTATTTTCGTTTGCTAGCGGAGAAAACCAGTACGTTTTCCTACCTAGCTAGTTCAAAAATAAGTGCCTGTGATAAATAACTTGGGTGATAAATAAAGTGGGTTAACGTTAAAAGCTAGACATATGCTGTCGCAGACTTTTATTTAGAACTTTTAGAAGGGAACAATTTTGTAGTACATGATTTTTGAGTAACTTTCACCGTTTACTTAGCGCACGCAAGGAAAGCTCTAAATTTTGCCGTTGTCGCAATATTTTTTATTGCTGCTCCTCTCCTATTCATCTTAGCGCGATGTTATATAGATTCCTTTCTCGATAAATGACTTATCTAACTCTGAAAGAATTTCTCGAATCGGACCAATATTTCCTGAAATTAGCGAGTTCAAACAATCAAACAAACTCTTCAGCTTTATATTATTAGTATAGATATTTCGCTATTATGTGCGATATTTAAAGCGATTATTGTTTTCAAGAATAGCAGTGCAACTTAATAGGAAGCAAGAAATCTAAATGTCATGTCAAGGAATACGATTACCTAGGTATATTGTTTTCAAGAGTATCCGTAACCAGTTAATAATAAACATGCAAACTGAATGTTACGTCAAAAAATACCGTTTTGACGTAAGGTCAACCATAAATTGGCAACGTCTTCAAATATGTCCATGATTTAGTGACTGGGATTGTAGTATCATGCAGAGTATACGCTCCAGGCGTTCCTTAATTATAGGGGAAGATTATCAAATGGATTTTTGAGAGGAGCACTTCAGAAGCCTCCACATATTTTAAAACCTTTTACAATTCAAGGGGTTTTAGTGTTTGAAGCATACATATAGGTACATTTGTTATTTTGTCAGGATACCAAAGGTTGAGAAGAAAACACGATAAAAGTACAGAGGAAAAATTTATTTTCTGCATATTTCCAGAAAACTTACTTTTTTTATATTACCAGAAAAAATATTGTACCATTTGATTTGATTTGATACACTACTAATGCAAAAATAGAAGGCATTAGGTTGGACACTTGTCAATAATTACGGCCCTATTTAGCCTTGTTTAAGATACTACTAGATGTATGAAACGGCTAGGCATAAAATATATTTAAGCACATAATACAATTCAGGGCATTATTTCAATTAGAGATACACACATTCAACAGAAAAATACTGATACAGTTGTGAATTGTCTTCTTAATAATAAAAGTTGAAAGAAATTAAAAAGTTCCTTAGTTAATACAAACGGAAGAAAGTAAGGGTGAAAGTGTGCCGCCCTGAGGCGCACCCGCTGGTAAGACACAAATTTCAGAGTTAATCCTTAACGCGAAAGTGTTGCTAGTTGTCTAGATAATGAAATTCGAACCATAATGTAACAGATGGAAAAACCATTAATTGATGAAAGTATTCTAAAGATAAAACGGTCTAGTAAAATTAACAACGTTCGTATTTTGCTTTCTATAGTCTGCAGGTAATCACATATGATTTTCGAGAGATAGGAAACAGTATTTATGTTAAGGCCCAGACCAAAGAAATATTTGAAGTAATTAAAGACGAAATTAACAAGGTTGATTACCTCGTAAGTTGTGTGTGTTGTATTGTGTTTTAAGCGCAACTGCTGATTAACAGGTCCTGGGTTCTCGAATCCCGGGTCCGGTTTTATTAGAATTTTGCAACTTAGAATTTCTAGTAAAATTTCTAGGTAGAAGTCTGGATCTGTGCCCGGTTTTTGGCGATGGAATCACCTCCTGTTTTATGTTGGAACCGAAGCGTAATTTGTGAAACGTATACTCAGTGTACAATTAGATTCTCACACTTCTCTTTCCACCTCATTGGGGATCACAAGCGTGATGTAACTTGTTTTAGGTAAAAATATTTAGCAGATAAGGTATTCATTGAATTAATTCAGCAATTTTATAGAGAAAATGCAAAATGTAAATTGGATGAAATCGAGTAGGTTTAATCCTAATAGAAACTTTGGAAAGAGGATGCTTTTGGTTGATAAAAAGTTGAAACAGACAGCCCAAAAATTTTCTTTATCCTTCTAAAAATCTAATTAAAAAGATTGTTCTTTTACTTCGAATTCGAAAATATAAATGTAGTACCTGGGTATATCTAAAATCATATTTATTCCTTTATGGTTTAAGATAACCAACAAGACTTACACTACAATGTATGTATATTGCAAATTGTTACAAATATAATGGGTTAACTATAATATCAAAATAAATAATGTTTATTCGTTATGATATTATACAGAATTACTTTCCGATAAAATTTGTATCAAAATCGTATCTTGGCGATGCATTATTGGGTAACACAAAGCTATTAGACAGAGAATATCCCCGAGGACTTTGAACACTAGACTATTTCTGTGGAAACTGAAAACTACGTCTGTTTGACATTCTCTTCGCATAGCCAATTCAATACATATTTAATGCGTTCTCATCTGCTATACAGACAGGATCTGAGGGAGTATTGGTAGGAACGTGTGTCTTTTAGACTTGTAACAAATTTAAAAGATTTGTATGAATCTTATGTATGTATGTAATTGCACCATTTTTGGAAGCAGATAACTGAATATATTTATCGATTATCGTTCCAATATACTGTTGTTTAATAGAAGATGCAGTGCTACCAGTTGAAAAGGCGTGCATTATTATGTAACCGAGTGTACGAGTAAGTCCCGTTACATAAAAACCTAAATAACGAACACTGCGATTGCTTTACTTAATTCATTGCGAATTTCGTAGCAATGATAAAACTATTGGTATTATATTGTGAAGTCTTTATAATAATTTATCTGTACTCCTTAAGTGTAATTTACTCGTTCGTTGTATTTTATTATTATTCTTTATTTATTTAGTAAGACCCATTATATCACTACAGCTTTAAGGAGTCCAATTATGTCGAAATCGTTTTCCAGTCCAAAAATATACTACCCATTTTAAGGCAAACACACGCAATTTCCGAAGAGGTAGGCAGAGGAATTTAGAACATTCCCACGTTTCACCAGTTACGTTTACGTCCCACTGTGGAATAGGTGGTGAGTCTATTGCCATACAACATATTTTTGAATTCTTGCATTTCCTCAATATGAATGGCTATTCAAGGAATATCAAAAAATAAGCTTTTAATTTTTGAAAAGGAATTTCTCCAATACTATTTTCAGAATCTTTTGTAGTTTTCTTGTAAAGCAGCATTAACCTTGCATGTTCAGAAGTGCATCATTTAACAGTGGACAAAGCGATCTTTGTTTCGTAAAACATTTCTTTGGATACTGAAAACGCTACATACATTTGCGACGCCATTGTCTTCTATACGGTGTTCTAGTTATTTTCCCGGTCACTCAGCTCAGCTCATGGACATCATCCAAATGAAAATTACTTGTAGTTAAAGATATTAACCTTAAGATTTTTACCATCGTCATCAATATTTTTGTCGTTCTATTATTGGGTACGGTTCACCTCTCAAAATGAACAGGATTGAGGGCATAATTTGATATGCTGGGCGAGTGTGAGTTGTCAGACTTCATACTCTTTAGAGAACATTATGTAGAATTCTAAGTTGTGTAGGTTTGTGTGCATGTTTTCCTATATTGATGTATTTTTCTTTTCTATAATTATCATTACAAGTCATTAAACCTAATCGCAAATTTCAATAACTGCTTAATTTTTTCTCTTGATATGTTGTCTATTCAATTATACCTGAATATTATGTGTACATCATACAGGAGTATGGTGCAGTTCAGAGCCAGTTATGAGAGGAGAAGAGAGAACAGACCCGTGTTGTGGCAGAACGTAAAATTGTTATAGCAACAGCCATAACATGTCCCGAGAATATAAAGATTATATACATTTTAAAGAAGCCATTTTCTCGAAACTCACTTCGGTGCTTTCAGAATTTGTTTGCTATCCAAACCCCGTCTCGATACATATTTATGCGAGATGTCTCGTTGTGTCTCCTTAATGTAAGCTGCACTGACGTTATTGTTCTTGCCAGATGATATTTCTTGGATATTCAGTTACGCCAAAAAAGTGGCAGATAACAATCGAATTTAAAAATAAAAAGAGGATGTAAATGAAAAGGAGATTATTTTCAGGCGCATTTTCCCTTCAAAATGAATAAACAAGAAACTTTCTTATTCTTTTTCCAAATTTTATGTGAATAAATATTGTTCCAATGTTTTCAGGTCTAACATACATACATACGTACGAGTACATATTGAGTAGTTATAAACATTAAACTATTAATAGGACGATTTATTTAAAATTTTATATTGCAAGTAGATATGAGTCTATCAGGTCCTTGCTATACTGTTTTTGAAACAGTTATTCATTTAAAATGAATATAAAATCTAACACCACTTTACAAAGTTTAAAATAAAGTATCTTGAGATAAAATAAATGCTTCCGATTAAAGTAATGAAGAGTTCCGAGTTGCAAAATTTTAAGTTAATCTCTAGAAAGGAATTAGTAGATGAAATATTACACCGGACGTAAACGTTATAAAATTATCATTATCAAAATGATCATTAACATGTTGATCACGAATTATCATTGAGTTTTTACCATTCCACCATTGTTGAACACGGGATTCCTCTCACCAAGTCACAGTTTAAGACCGTAAACTAATATACTGATCGCACCTGGCGCTAGCGTCGCAGAGCGACGACTCGAAGCAGGACCATTTTGTATTAATAAACTTTGCACACCTCGGGTAACATTGCGGAGAAGTGTACCGCGGGTAAAATTCCTCACACTTCTTCACTGTTTTTCATCCTTACACCGAATGATAATGAATTTTTAAAACGGGTATTCGGCGTGCGTGGAATTCGAATCGCGGACCCTGAAGAAGGAAGCGGGAGTTCAAGTCGTTTGTATATACTTAAATGTCATTTTAAAAAAAGGAGGTAAATAAAGAATTTGCTTTTCTTGAAATGGAATGAATGTACAAAGTCTGAGTTAAGCCTGAGAACATTATAATCTGTTTTATTTAATACAATTAGCAGTATGAAGACTGGAAGTCAAAAAGTTTAAAACATGTCATCTTTTTGGCGCTGTAACTGTGACGATAAATATGGGCAACTATAGCCACGGAAATGTTTTCACTGAAATAAGAAAGTTCTAATAAAAAAAATCAAGTAGTTTAAAAGTTGTATCAAGTGGAAACAGCGCGATTTGTTTAACTTGACACTTTAAATGTTGCCACAATTCCGTGAGGTGTGACTATTGAAAATTTCAAGAACGAGCTCAAAAAATTGCACAAAAGAAAAATTAACCTGCTGATTTACAGAGCAGCTCAAAACCAAATATTAACGAGGCCTTTTATACCGCTCGCCGAAATTAATTCGGACGGGAATGAAAACATTATCCCCGCGCTGGTGTTATACGCCATTTTTTATTTTTTCATTGTGTTTAATGTTCTCAATGACACAGTTTCATCATTTTAATTTTGTTGTACAGGTGGTTTTGCTACACGTCTGTATTATAGATAAATAGCTCTATAATATTTTGTATATTACAAGACGAAATATTGAGATATTTGGGACAGTATGTTATATCTCTTTGTGATTAGATTTTGATTCTATAATTTTGTGTGAGTTTTTCAATTATGATGTGTTGTCTAAAATTCTGTAAAGAATTTTGTCTTCCTTTTCACGTGTTACTTTTGTTTTTGAAATGTGTGAATATTAAAAGCCAATCGATTTAATATTCTTGAGTTCGTTTTTAATGGATGCCAGGCTCCTCAAATATATAAAAATGTTCGAGATTTAAGTAATGTTTTAAAGAGTTTTACTCAAGATCTCATGTGAATATATACTAAAGATTTTTCCGGTTGGGGTTGTCACCATTGGGCTTTCTCTCTGTTATCTAAGTTGCGGAGACCCCAACTTCCCTGAGGTTTTCTTGTCTACATGCCAGGTTCTAAATGAATTTATCGACTCCCCTAAGAGTTCAGCTGAAAGAAACTTCTATCACTTGACGAGGCTAATCTTAGTTTGCAATCTACGGACAGTAATATCTAACAATGTATTCTACAACGTTATCTCTATGAAAAAATCTATGCTACTATGAAATCGATGGTAGATTAAATTGTATAGCATTCTGGCATATAATTTCCTTATTCACTCTGATCTTGAATAATTACGATTTACAAGGTTACACCTTTTAAAGAACGACTTTATGCGCGCTGGAAATATCTCGGAGAGAAGCCTAATTAAAATTCGTATGTTGGCATACAAACATGCGAAATCGACAATTGAACTGGTATTATAAATAACCAAATCTAGCTTATTATCGTATCCCCCGAAGAACTGAAATGTAAAATGCCGAGGTCCTCATACCTCGTACTGGCAGTTACTCATTCATTGACGCAATGTTCCTGGGCTTAGCCTTACATATTGATTTGGAGTTATTAAAACGACATAATCATTCATTTCAAATAATTCTTAATCTTATTGAAAAGAAGCATTTGTTGCCGGAAAATATAAATGTAACAGACACAGTCCGGCAAGCGATAGACCCTTGGATGGGAAAATACCTCTGATGTTTAGTGCGTGTAGTAAATTTGCCTAACACATTTGAATTCCCGTAGATACGTAGCGGTGTCAACTCCGATTGTAATGGATTTTTTGAAACTTTAATGGCTTAGCAGAACTTAAAACAATAGCAGGCACTTGATTCTGTGGTTGTTTGTAAAATGCACAAATCTGTGAAAATGGTTGCCAAACAATAGATCCCAAGGCAGCTTGATAGAATATAGAGTAGCCATGCCATATTGCTTTGAAATCCTTTTCCCATCGACGAATGAACGCCCATCGGTAGAAATGAAAGGCATTCAAAGACTTATATACAAATGAGTCGTCACCTACATGGTTAAATTTGAAATTGCAGTTTGAGCAGCTTTTAAGTGCAAATACAACATAACGCTTAGTAGCAGCAGTTACACACGAAATTTAACTTTATCACCGTTTGTCTAACGTACTAAATCGCTCTGCATACCGATGTGAAAATAACCAGAAATAGTTCAGGCGATATTGGCGTTTATTCCCGTTAATTAAAATTTAAAATCGCGTGCAGCGAACAGAAATTTCGCTTGTATGCAATTTTAGACAATATTTAAGCATTTCACGTCCATTTTAGAGTCATTATTGACGGCGTTCAATAATGCCATCTCTTTATAGCTAATACGTTTCCGAGTCAGATCAACAGTAAATTATAGTAATTAATAGTGTCGACTCTAAATTTACCATAAACATAACTATCTGTACCGAAAATAGACAGAATTATTGGTGTATGATAAAATTACAATTGATATTTCCAGTCTTTATTCACTATTAAAAAGTTAACAATATTAAAGACACAAACGATGGTTTGGACCTGTAGAAAAAATGGCAGATGAAAGAATCATGAAACAGTTATACAATGCGAGTGTTCATGGATGCAGGTGCGAAAAAGACTTGAATCACCTATCTTGACCAAATAAGTGAGATAGTGGTAGAAGTGTTTGAAACCGGCGTGCGTGTATGAAGCGAGTGAAGAATGTAGAAGAAGCGTCTCGGTCTAGGTCTGTAAGGAAAAATATATGCAGCATTCGTTGTACTCTACATCGAATTGTCTCTGAAACACAAAAGTACAGTGACAGATCATACCTAAGAAAAAAGATGCTCCTACAACGATGAGAGGCACAATGATATAAGGTCATAAGGTTAAAAATTTAGTGAATTTCATATAGTGAACAGATGGTGACATTGCCGCAGTAATTCGCACCCTTCGGCCACTCGAGACACACTCAAACCGTATAGGAAAGATTCTGTATTTACACGTTGCATCTCTGCGAATGTTGGTGCGTGCTTGCGTGAGTTATGTGATATTTACAGTTAATCCAGCAACAGATAAATAAACATCATTGTTGTCTATCTACTCTTGGCGGAGTCCTTTAGGATTCCTTATATGACAAATGCCATGGAAAATCATAAAAAAAATTATGCATACTTATACCGGGAATCGAACCCGGGACCCAGTACAAACTAGACCGTCACAGTGACTAGACGAAATGGGTCACCATCTTAATACTTGTGTTACTTCCCCACAAGGAATCTCAACTAGTTAGCCTAAACTATATTACAAACTAAATTACGAATATATGTATATAAACTAATTCGATCATGCTATTGATGTATACAATTATATGTATTTAAAACTGTAACATAGTTCTACACCATAATCATCATCATCACCATAATCAGCATCTTCACCATAATCGTCTATATCATCATAATCATAATCATTATAAATATGATTATCACCATAATCACCATCGTCTCCATAATCGTTATCATCACCATAATCAGCATCGTTACATTAATTATCATCATAATCATAATCATGGTTATCACCATCTCAACCCCTTTATTGTTCCCATGTGAAATAAGTATCTCCTGTCACAGTTGTAAAGAGAAAGGTGTAGGCCATGTGGACCAAATGGTAGAGGACGGTGTAGTCTGTTAATTTTAGACAGTTGCAACGTTACCATATTCAACATAATATACTGAATACATAATAAACATTACTAAATTGAACATATGTACTCGTAAGATTCTGTTAACGTTATATAAAAACAAACAAATGAAGTTTGCTCACTCGTACCAGTTAAATACGAATTATTTTAAAAACATTGTATTCTTACAATTTTATTCCTAAATATCCGACTTCATGTTCAATATACAAATATATACACACATTATATATCATACACTCGCATTTTACAATAGGCTGGCTGTACCCATACTTTTATTAATAGTAATCACAAAAGATTGCGTCGTATATTAAGACAAAGTAAACATCCATACCGCGTAATACGAGATCATGATAAATACGAGTCCCTGTGGCTAAAGTAAATATTCGAAACAATAGCTGCCGAAATAAATTCTGTACATTAATAATCATTATTTCTTCATCCCGCCTCGTCGGGCCGCGGCCCGCTGGGCGCCCCCGGCTATAATACAAGGTAAGCAGAACCGTTATATACTCGCTCTGCCCAACGCAAATCTACTTGCATGTACGTGTACATAAATCATTTTTGTTACAGGAATAACGAATAATACGCCAGCCAAAAGTATTGTAATCGAATAGCGTATGCCTAATCAAAAAAGCTTAGAAACATTTACACGCGCACATGACAATGTAGAATAACATTCGACGCTCTGTTTACACCGTAAGGGAGCTAGCGTGATGATAGTGATCTAATAATAAAAATGAAATTATATAGAAAAGTAAATTTACTTGCAATTCCTGTTGCTACGATTGGGTCAATTTTTTTATTTTATTTTATTTGGGAAACATACAATATTCATGTACGAGTACATGAAAAAAGCGTAAACTAAATACAGAAATCAGCTATGCTTCCACCAATAAAAAAATAAAAAATAAATAAAACCATAATTGAGCGTTATTTATCAAGTATAAATTCTTCAAATATATATAGCTACCGCTCATTTCCTCGAAATTAATGTATTTTTATTAAATTTTGGATTTCTGTAGGTTAAAAAACTATAACGTTGCCAAGTCACATGGGAATAACATGACATAGTACGGTCGCAGTCTTCATGACTGGAAGTAGAGAGCTAATAGTATGTTTAGAAGGTAGAAACAATTAGTCATAGGTACGTTTATTAACCTATTTATCGTTCCACTGTTGTATACATGTACCTTCTTAGGATAGAACTGGTACGTCCTTGGCCTGCCATGAAAGCTAAAAGCGGATTGTTAGACTCAAGCCCAAGAAAATGTTTTCAATTCTTCACCATCAATCAAACTTATCACATTATTCAGTATGCAGAGCGACATTACAAAAATTAATAGGTATTTCTACAAAAAAATTGTGATATTTGGTCTGTACTCTCCTTCACTTTTATGTATTATGTATATTTTATTTATATACTACTACGTGCGTATATTAATAAATTTATGAATTATTATTATAAACGTAATTATAAAATCTTGGATAAGAAAAGCAAAATACATATTTTAGTAGTGGCAGCAATAGTAATTCAGAGTCTGGCTTTGTGTCTGGTCTATGTGAAAATAGTCTTACAGTCTGTCATGGTGGGAGTTATAACATACCTGAATGTATCTCGGGAGTATA
>DWFO01000859.1:0-17887 GCA_018246595.1 Mimoniades nurscia nurscia
ATTAGAAAATTTTTAGTAGTGCTCGACCCGGGAATCGAACCCAGAACCTCCCGTTCGGCAGTCGCACTTGCAACCAATTCGACCAACGAGGCAGTCAAATTATTAGTCTATTTTGGATTGGTGGGACATTTACATCGAAATGGTTGACATGCAACTGTACGCCTGGGACACATTGCGCCACGCTGAGCCATCGGACATTTGTATCGACGTGTACAGGCCGGTGGTGCGAGCCGCTGGTCCGCAATGCGGTCCCATAAACTGTTTCAATGGCTATCTCTATGGTGGTGGCAAAAAGCAGCCGCCCACCGAAACGGCTGAAATCAAGTTATTATCAGATTCCGAATGGCAAAAACTTTGAACGGGGTGGTCGGTTCCCGGTAGCGTAGTGGTGTGCGCGGCTCGCGACGGCGCCGCCGCGCTTGTCGATGTGACGCTATGTTATCGACACGGGACCACAGTGCAAGCGGCGAAACGGCGATTTAATCTCGATTTAAATCAGTTCAGTTCTGAATAAATATATTTTATTTTAATCATGTTGAATTGCTCGTCGTCGCATAATTCCATCCACCTGAGGTAGGTGCCATTGCATCGACTGTGTTCAGGTATGAAATAATAGGTTCAGGTTATAAACTGCTTTTATTACGAAAAATGCACAATCTTTATAATTATAGCTTTTTAGATATATACTTAGGATATAATAATTTAGAATCAAACTATAAAAGATACAGGTGTGCTTGTCAAACTAATTATAGTTATTTATGTGAAACTATTTTTATTATGTAATTGTCTTTAATTTTAATACCGACAGTAAATAATTCAATTCGTCCAAAAGAATCTGTATTCATTACAATAAAAAAATGAGACATGGCGGGCGATAAAATGTTTTAATTTATTATCTGTGCCCAAGAAATTGGTGATAAAAAAATATTATAGCCTTAAATAACTGATGCGTGGCTCAATTTAGACCTCATTTGAACTTATATCGATTAATTCCGTTAAAATCATTTGGCGGAACTAGCGGTGCTAGTGATGGACTTTCGCGACAATGTTGTATACTATTAACGATTATTTGAACGGTTTCTCGATAGAATTAGTTTTACATAGAGTTGTCACTATATTTTCTTAAGTCAAACTTCATTTGAATAATAACTTAATAATTGTTATATTCTAAATATTGTTAGAATAACCAATAGTGATTAATTGTATATGTCTGAAAATTCTCTTTAATAGGTAAAAACATTGTAGTGTGTGGGTGTAGGTAGAAAAATATTTGGCGCTCGGTGCTCTCTTCCTACCACGTAAGGAAACTGGCGTGATGATAAATCAATAATCAAATGAAACTCTCTCTAAATACGCCACATACATATAGACCTACATGCTGCACATACTTTTTCTCCAACCGATAAACACAGCTAAACATATCCATATACCGGTTCTCGGAATCACTCGACAGTATGTCTCGATCACGACGCGTACGTACTTAACGAAAATCGACAACTGCTTACTTCACTGATTATCAAGAATCAAAAATGTCGCCTAATTAACACATATAAAGCTAGCTGAATTGATTTAAGTGTTAAATTATGCAAATAATAATATGGCGTGGTATAAGTAACTAACAGCGTATAGACCGAAACAAGTTCCACAATAGAATTAATAGTAGACTAGTTTCTTGCGGTCTATTCAAATTGTGCCGCCATATTGGGTAAATGAGGGAAACTGGCAAGTTTAATTACTTGATTACCGTTGTGTGTTCGTTCGAAGAAGTGGCTGATTTTACTCAATAATGCTTTTAATTGGTGCGTAGTGTATCAATCTATCGTATGTTTATGATTTGTGGCGTTATTGCTTGTTTTTTTACTTTTTCCACTTAAGGAATTCCTAGTAACATAACTGCTATTTTCTTGGTACGAGTGTTGCCATGTAGCTGACTTTTCCCATTTGCAGGTAGCAGGAATTTTAGAGGGAAGTTTTGAAATATTTCAATAGATTACTGACGCGCGCTGTGGGTACAAGTTTGGTCATACTATGTGGTTAGTTTTGATCACAATTTTGGTTCTTTGTGTGTGTAGGTAGGCAGGTTTATGGGTAATTCGTCAACCGCTTTTCAATATATTTCATTATCATCAACCTCTTTATCGTTCCATCACTCCACTGCACGCGGACCTCCTCTTAGAATAAAAATGATTCAGGCCATAAATTGTTGCGCTGGTCCGGTGCGACTTGGTAGACATACATACATTTATCTCTTAAATAATAAGTCTTATGACTCTTCATAGTCCTGTAAATAATTCAATGTCGAATATATTTCAATTAGACTATTTCAATTAGAAACAATTAGAGCTGTAACAATTACAAGTTAAACAGAACATTTCGGTTTTAATTATAGGTTTAGTTTAATTGAAGTTAACTGTTGTCAAACAAACCGCCAAGACATTTAATAATTAACGGTCGATTTTGAGTTTGAGGTAATTTTATTTATGAAATTTAGATGGGTTGTTTTTCTTTTCATTTTGTTTTTAAACTTCCGGAAACATTTTAACTAACTTAAGTGCTTGGCTAATTTTATGTCGTAATAGTTAATAACTCAGAATTCATAAATAGATTGGCTCATTATGTATCAAAAATAATAAATGACTTTAGATAATTTTAGATCCAATTACAAATTTAAAATTTGCTTTCTTAATATAACGATCAATCTTTCTATGTATTTATACATATATAACAGCTAAATTAAAAGTATTTTTGGCAGATTTTAAATTAACGATGTACGCACTTGATGTGTTTGCAATCTATAAATATTACTCATCTACAAATATCACTCCAAAAAAGACTAACAATTAAATAATAATGTTATGTAACTATCGAATATCGATGTACCCACTATAACGACCATCTCCCAACCCTAGATTTCTTTGTAAAAGCAATTGTCAAGTAGCGAGAAGTGGTGAGGGCTAATTAAAGAAATGGCAGTTCGGTACAGACGGGCAGATAGTCGGTAATATTGATACATTGTATTATAAAACAATTTCAATGACACCTATTTACCATTCAATCAATCGTTAAAATATCATTCTAATGAGCTATTGTTCGATTCATTCGATTGTTTAAAAAAATACATGCTTCTTTTATTCCTACCAGTTATAGATGTTTATATTTGAAAAAAGAATCATAAATTATATTTATTCTGCCCATATTATCTTGGTCGTTATTAAAAAAATATTTGATGAGTAGGTATCCATTTTTTTAATCCAAAAAACTGATTTGTAGTAAAAACGTTATTTATTTAAAACAGTTTAAAAAAAAAATATTTCTGACCAGTACGGTTGTATCCTTCTAATTTGAATTTATGATACTGTTAACGTCCGATTAGATTTTTAAATAGGTTTCAATTATTGTATCGGTAAAAGTGCTGGAAAAAATGGTATAGGTTTTATAGAGATATTATTCTCAAAATACAAATAGCATTTATCAAATGATTTATGATAATCGTCAGACAATATCTTATGGCGTGTTAACATAACAAAATTAAATTCTTTTAGTTTACTGTTCGTTAAAAAGTAAAGTAAGCATTAAGCGGGTTTTAATATCTTAAAAATATTATTATTATTATAAATAAATTTTATAAAAAAATTTTTGTGCTTAATACAAAACTAGAAATTAAAAAATGAGTATAATAATTTTCCATTAAAAAACTAGAAGCTATTTTACAATGGCGGCATCACGTTTCAAAAGTCCGTTTCGCCGCGAACAAGATGTCAACGATTTTTATAACTCATTCTCACGACACTCGGCGGCGACACACTTCGTAAAACAATTTATTTATAATTATAATGTACCTACTAACATTGTTACATTATCTATGAATACAGTTCATGATATATTTACATTGTTTATACATTATCTGTGAACAAAATAATAAATGTACTAACGTTTTCTTATTATCTATCATATCTGTAAATGGAATAATAATAAGTAGTGTATTAATATTATTTTTTACTACTATGCGTGGGTGGAATAACGGATAAACAACACCGCTATATTATCTGTGGATAAAAGTTATTATTGTTTTTATTAACATTGTTAATGATTGTATTGTTGTGTCTATATTATAAATAAGTAGTAAAAATAAGTGATTTGGCCGCAACCTATTTTATGTCCTACTGGACATAGGTTCAGTAATAATGCAACAATTTATCTGCTTTTGATTTTCTTGGGTTTGAAGTGAAGGAATCTGTACAACTAGTCTTGCTGATTGCTCTGTGAAGCGTGTGGAGTCTGCCAACACGCGGTTGCTTATCATAACGAAATATGGCCTTAACACTTCTCACTCTGTAAGACTTGTCCAGTAGTGGGACGATAAGAGGGTTGATGATGATAATGTCCTACAAGACAACGACTATTAAAAATGAGCGTGTAGGATATCTTCTGTATCTTCTTAAACACAAAAATATGAGAATATTTACTGATTAAAACCGACTGTGACGACTTTACAAAACTGAAGCAATATAAAGGCTTATCAAATATCTCAATTTTACTAAGTTAATTTAATCCGTTCACTGATAATAATATATGTTTACCTATATATGTAGATTTTTTTTACTGATGAGTCGTAGTTTACGGGCTTAATTTCCGTATGGATTAAATATATGTATGTGCGGGGACCACGAGAATTTGATATGCGTGGGCGTCGAATTGTGTCTATTCGGATGTTTATAAATGTATATAATATGGAATTCATTAACCGCGTGATTATCGTAGCGCAGACTCCGCTAGTTTGAGACAAGGTACCCGAGTGGCCTCAGGACAATATTATTATTGATTTACACACGACCACTAGCATTCGAAATATTTAAAAAACCCTGGCCGTTAATAAATTGCTATGCTAACGAAATAATTAAGACGACGTATCTATGTACCTATAACAGTGTTCCGAGGAAATTATAGAAAAAAAAAGCCAACGCTTCAATTGGAAAAAATCACGCAATTCCGCCATTAAGTCGAGATGGTCGCGGACCGCGATTATGATGTCAAAAACAATAATAATTATAATAGTAGAAGTGATAACTTAAATTTATATCCTCGAGCCGTAGACTAAGATATCTAAGAGACATGACATCACTTATTCTTCAGATGTAATTGACCGTCACAATTGTGTAGGTACTGTTTTATTGGTCCGCTGTTCGTCTCCAATCTCCTCTGATAATGATGGTTAATGCCATAGTGTGCCACGCTGGCCTAGGGCGGGCTCGGCAACAGTAGTTCTACATACATGTTACATAACGCCGTCTATAGACTATGACTCCTGCATTCACCAGACCAATACACGGCCAGCTACGTAAGTGACCATGGTGTAACGACCTACTCTTATGGGATCATATTTTCGAACTCTCTTTATTAATACAGCCACACCTCGTAGTAAATTGGATGTTGTTACCAATAAAAACATTTTCATAGTGCACTGGGTATAGTTTTTTTATAAATGTACACTGGCCTTCAGAGAGACGGGCCACGTGGATGTAATAGCCATTTACGAAATATCGTTATGTTGTTGTAACGTAAAAAAACTTGAATTGTGATCTAAACCGCATTAAAAAAGAACTGATATTGATTATCAATAGACGTAACCATAGATTCTAGAGTCTATGGTTCCGTCTATTGATTGTGCAGTCTGTGGTTGCCCAGTTTCAGTGTTTCGTACGAACGTCTAGTCGGAGCGCGCGGTCCGGCTCTGAAACCGGTTCCGCGCTATTAACGTTACGGTGCCAGGTGGTTTTTTTGTTCATTCATAAAACTATCGATTTCTTAATCGATGTTTCGATCGAGTTGTATCAAATTATTTTGCGGTGTTTAATCGAGTTAGTTCTGTGTCTGGCTCAGGTTTTCTTTCCCGTGAGGTACAAAATAACATGGAATTTTTTGTTATTATTATTTTGCGATCACGCCAGGTCCCTTACGGGGTGGGCAGGTAGCACAGTTTTTATTTACAGCAAGAATTTTATTAAAATAATAAGTTAATGGACTGCCTCGTCCGTTAGTCGTGTTGGGTGCAAATGGGACTGCCGATCGGGAGGTCCTGGACTCAATTCCCGGGTCAGGTACAACTAAATTATTCTAATTTACGTTTTTTAATAGTGGCTTGGAATATGGATATGTGCCCAGTGTATGAATAGGCTCACCATGTATTCCATAGTGGGACGTAAACGTAACTGATGAAACGTGGGAGTGTTCTACATTCCTCTACCCACGTCTTTGGGGATTACAGCCGTGATGTTACGTTCAAATCAATAGTTACACACTGATTATAATGTTATTTATTTATATAACTCGTTTGCACTACAGGCACACGAAGCACTTTTAAGCAATAATAAAGCAGTTATGGAAATGTATTCAAATTTACAGGGAATAATAGTACCTACATACTTCGTTCAAACTACATAATTACTACATAAAATTGTTAGACTTCACTTATTCCATGAAATTGGCAGTAAAAAAAAACTCTATGGCGACCGCGACAGATTTATATAAATAAGTAATAATTTCAAAATCGTTAAATAAGAAAATATAAGTACAAAATTAATAATGTTATTATGTAAACTGCGGGCGAAATTCAAATATAAATATCTGTACCTATTCTCTGTATAATAATTGTGTTCAGTAATCTGTGTCAATGTTAGATATTTTGTCTGTGAATAGAAATTAAAGGCGCCAATTGCAGAAGTAATGAATACGTCGCAGTTTATATAAATTACGGACCTCATTTGTCCCGTTAGGGTTGGATTGGTATTTTAATGGCGCAACTCGGGGTGTTTGCCCCTAGTTATGTCTTTTTGTTGTTTGTTAATGTTCCGTCGGTTCATTAATGGTTGACGGCGCCATTTTGCATTTTGCTTTTTCATGACGCTGTTTGGTGCAGGATCGGTAAGTTGTGCCATTTATTTGTATATAAAAACAATTTGAATTAAAATATCTTTCCGTAACTATATAATTATGGACGGAAACGTAGAGATGTTTATAGATTTTCTCTAAGAATAAATCTATTATGTTTTATAAAGGTTGTGGATGGTGTAAGTATGTAAATATCACATGTTTGTACAAGATTTTATATAAAAACATTGAAATGCAGACGATATCAGATAGTGTTATCTGAAATTCAACTGTTGATTTCATTGTAGTTGTAAGTACAATAGAAATGACTCATCTCATGTATTAGTAAGTAGTTAGTATTTTGTCTATTTATTTATTATTTGATCATCATCATCATCATCATCAACTCGTCTGTCTGTCCACTATTAAACTCAGGTCTATTCTGCCAATGAGAAGGATTCAGGTTATAGTTTGCCGCGTTTGTTCAATTAACATTGAACATTTATTTTAAATAGTAAAACAGCCAAAGAACCTTACCAAATATTGGGAATTCTGTATCAATGACTGCACACTGTCCGAATGTCCTATAACTTCTCGGAAAAGTGACAAACGTGAAAGAACTGAAACCTTATTGCGGGCGAAGGGAAGCCATATTTCCCGTTTAAAGCTAATAAGTACGGAAAATCCCGCGCGCATTCGGGACTTTGTTTAATTAAAAACACGTATAAAAAAGTTACCGGCTGTTTTATGTGATAAACGACTTCCTAACGTATATGCGGAAATATAACGTAAATCTATAGCAATAGGGTTGCTGTTTCTGTGTACATGATAAACATTTGGTAGCCAAAAGATTTGTGTCTACACAATTTCCTGTTCTATTCTTAAAACAATAAAACTCAGTGTCAGTTGTGCGACTCTTGGCGGGTTTTTTCGCGTCACCAATGAATTTACTAGCGTTCCAAAATTGAAAAAGTAACCGTTTAAATGTGAGTTGTTAATAAGTAGTGTTCCGTATATTTTGAACGCAATTACCTACATGATAATTTTTTATTGTCAAAATCCGTTATTATTAATGTGCCAGAATTTTTTGTTATTTTTATTCTAATACCAATAATTCTTCTGAATTTAAGTTAAAACTATATTTTAATAAATATAAATATGAATAAACATCCGTATATGTTATCTAATGAAAAATATTACCATTGCCGTTTTTAAAATAAAACAACAATAAATATTTATCTTAAATTTTAATTTAAGATAAATATTTTTTATTTATAGCAAAAGATTCCTCTTTTTAAAACGGTGTACTGTAAAATTAGTATTCATTTTTTAAATTCCTTTCAAAGCCGAGTGCAACTGAAACTGTAATTTAGTACTTTGCAAAGAGGTTCATTATCGCTTGCACCGTAATATTTCTTTCAATGCAGTACGCATTTAACTGCAGTCCTTATTCGTTTAGCTATCTAGCCATTTTTATATATACGGAAATACGGACGGTAAAAGATAGCAGACTAACTGCACTGCAGAGTGTTTTGTTGGTGATTAATTTACCGTTGGAACCTCTGTGTGATGGCTGGACTGTTTAAATGGAATTAGTCATTTTGAACAAAGAATTAGATTTTATAAATGTAAAATTAATAAAAGGACCGTGAAAGCTTGATCACAAGGGCTTGTTACACCCCCGCATGTCTATGCTAAACCTCGATAAGGACTAGATCAGACTAGACCAGTAACTAACCTTACAGTAACAAATGAGTGTATTCGTGTCTAATATGTATCACTGCAATGTAGACTAATTTGCAATACACTGTACCTATGTCTGTAAATGAGACATCAAAAAAGAGCTTTGCTACTATACTTTTAAAAAGTTTAGCACTTGACATCACGAAAGTACTTCTGATAAGTCACTTAAAAACCATTATCAAATACAGTAGTTAAAATGTTACTACGTTTTAAGTTTTCAATGGAAAGAGGTTGGCATTACGCTTCTAATTTATAAATATGAGTGAAATGATCGTTCTCTTTATTAACAAATAGGTCCACGTAAGCACAGAAGCGTACCGTGGTATGTATACATTTTGTATACCAGAAAGAGATAGCTATACGGATATTTAACGAGTTTTAAACGCGAACGAAAAGGATGAATATAAAGTTGCTATTTCCGCTTTTAATTTTATTAGCAGCAGGAAAGCGGGGAAGTGTTTATTGCCAGTAATGCTAGTATATTCCTATGTTGATAGGGTTGCGTTTAGTAAATTCACTAAACACTAGCCGATATGTCCAGATCGTTGGATTGCAAGTGATTTAAAATGTTACCCGCCTAATAAGAATAGATTTTGTAGCGCGCAGACGTTAACTAGGCACTTTGATGACGCCACAGCGAGGAATTAATAGCATAAAAGGCATACATTTACCGTAATTTTAGTTTTAATTTAGTATGATAACATCCATCATTTGTAAAACGATATGTAAACTGTTCGTACCGTAGACATCCGTAAGCCGAGTGAGTGTCGGGCACCAGCCCGAGTAGAGGGGAGTGCATTCCTCGCAAGTTCCGACTTGATCTCTGCGTGTTATAATGTTCTATTAGTCGTAACTTGTTTAATAAGATTCGAATCTTGTACGTTGATTTATTTTAACGCTATTTCATTCTTGATTTTAATTTCGTTCTTTCGTTCGCTCGTTCACCGGCTCGCAGTTCCACCGTTCTCCTGTTTGTATTGTGTGTATGATGTCGATAAGGATAGTGCGAACTTCAACATGAAATATACGAATTTATAAGATTCGGTGTATGTTGGGTTTTTGTTGTGTATTGTTAATCCTGTGGTTCAGTGATTTGTGTATGTGATTGTTGGGCCGTACCTATATGATTATTGGGTCAAAGATGGCGGTTTAAATTGCCAGACGGCGTAATTAATTGTGTGATGGACATTTGAGTGTTAGATCTGTGTATTGAAGTGATATTGTCTACACATAGTTGAGAGGTTATCCGCTGTTTGTTCAACACAGTATGGATTCAGTTTAGTGTAGGATCACACGCTATTGTTACAAGAATTTACATAGGACATTGTTACAAGAAATGAATGATAGTATTTATAGTACATTACGTATTTTACTTATTTTGTACACAATACAAAAAATAAATGAAAAATTACCACACTGAACATGCCTAAATCATACTCAACTACTAAAACAATTGTATCGAAGTTTTCAAATTAAATCGGCAGTTGATCTTCAACGTGCATTTAACATCAATAACGGTTTGTTTACCGTCATAATTGTTGCACTGCAAGTTATATAGGTGCAACATATTTATAATAGGTACCTACCTATTGAATACATGTCATTTACGTTTAGGTAATAAATACATTCTAATATTTTTATATGGAGTTTAGATAGGTACCTACATAACATTAAGACATAATATATAAAATAATTATCGAATACATAGCATGATAAATAAAACTGTAGATTTTTCATAATATATTACATTAACTCTCGACCACCAGTGGCCACTGGTACCTAAACAGGGCGTGTTTATTGGCCGCTTCTAATTCAATAGAATAAATAGGCCAACATGGTCGTGCGCGACCACAGAGCTGTTGCGCGCAGACATGGCGCCCGCTCCGTCCGGAGCACAGTAAGGTGTTAGTAGGAAGAATTAATGCACGCACAAAAATGGCATTGATTTCCTTGGTGCGACATGGCTCTTATTGGCAGCTGGACTGTTCTATCGAGTCGTGCTGGTACCTATGTGAAAAGATTATTCAATATTTTTCACTGTGTCTTTTCTCTGCTCTTGTTTGAGACTATAAGCTTTGTTCTCCTTTCAATGTGTATCAACTGTTATTCATGTCATTTTATACCATGATTAATACAACTTTCCATGTAATTCAAGTGCACAAGCCACTGTGGACGCTTGCTGTGTATCCTACACCTACATTCCATAGTCTATAGCCATCCAATAAGAATTATTGCTCTATCATAGGGGTGTTCTAATTCAATTTGTAGTTAGAAGTTTATTCATTGGCGTGAAATTTGTGCTCGTTTCACATTGTTAAACGATTGGTCATTGTGTGCATAGCGCTGTCCCTTTCGCACACACGTCTCCTTCCTTCAAATTATTGGACTGATGCTAAAACATTGTAGGTACACGTGGGCCTTGTGTAGTCTTCTTTAACAGTTTAAGTAAACTTTTATGATATCATAAAATTATTTTAGTTTCTTGAAAATGAATGTATGGTTAACAATTTGAAGAAATGAATATTTTTTTAAAGAGGTAATGAAGATAGTGAATAAAAGTTAATACTTTTGGTTGTGCTTCGACCAAAATAAAAAATTATTAATTTTTCATCTAAAACACAAATTCCCCAGCTGCGAAGCATACAACTTGAATCACACATTTCGACGTTCGAAATTTGGGAAATAATCAAAAACTTAATAGTAAATTGAACCTAGCCTAATATCGAATATTCTCATTGTGCACAGGTCCCAGGAGTAGAAGAATGAAAAAGAAGATGAACGTAGAAGAGAAAAGACCAAGAACCGCGTTCAGCGCAACCCAACTCGCCAGGCTAAAGGTACAATACAAGACCAGAATAATGTTGAGAGCTTTCCGTACAGGGTTTTGAAAATTTCCTTTCTTGCGAGAGCTTGTTACATACTTTTAAAATGATTACTACTAATATTATTTATTTACATTTTTTTTTACGTACAAAGTAGGCTACACAACGGTCAGATTAATTGGCTAGTAACATCCTCCACCAGTCAAACCAAGACCTAAAATAATCTGGTTGGTTAAGCTGATTTATTTCAATGAGATCACTCGTTTCCATTTAATGCTTTATTACATATAAGATTTTGTCCACAGCACGAGTTCGCGGAGAACCGTTATCTCACGGAACGCAGACGCCAGGCTCTCGCGTCGGAGTTGGGGCTGGCGGAAGCCCAGATCAAAATCTGGTTCCAGAACAAACGCGCGAAGATTAAAAAGGCTACGGGCCAGAGGAACCCACTGGCAATGCAGCTGATGGCCCAGGGGCTGTACAACCACACCACAGCGGCTGAGAGCGATGAAGAGGAGGAGATCAGCGTCACTTAGACATCAGCATTTGTATAGTGGCAATTAGTATCACCTAGGTCGTTGACACGTGAAAATATAGCTGACAATGACTCCTCTACGCTTATCGTGTGAGGGATCAGTGTGTTTGGGAAGTCACACATTGAGCTGCACATGTTTTCAGAGTACTAAAGTAGACATTTCATTTCTGACACTTGCTAGCTCTATGGTTTAAAGTTTGCGATACAATGACACTTGGATTAGTGTTGTGGCGAGTTAACTCGACTGTAGCGAATACAAGAAGCAATGCAAACAGTACTCTTTTAGCATGTTTTTTATAAGACAGACGAGTTTACTTTCTGACTGGTGGACTTGACAGATCGTATCGAGGTACGAGTTAACTTAACTCAGTGGATTAATACGGAGCGAGATATGTTTGTGAAACTTAATATTTAACTAGCGATAAATAATTATCGAGCGAGCCGGTTACTAAACTCGCACGTCCAGCTGAACTGGCTACTTAATTAATACAAGTGTTAGCGAAATATGGGCCTCCGTTTACGTTGGCCTACGAGTTGTTCCTTTTAATGTAAATATCTAGACGTAGTGTGTATTTATTTGTCTGTAGCAATTATGTTTTATTGTATGGGACTTGTAAACGTAGATGAATATGCGAGGATAAAAAATAATCGATTTATAAGACATTAACGGTGTGACTTAATGAATAAATAATATTAACATTAGACGTTGTAATTTAAAACCGACTGTTTGGACGTGCATTTATGCGTAAACAGAAAAAAGTGTAATAAATAAACCATTATATACATGTACACCTACTTGTATGTACAATGTTGTACAAAATGTTTGAAGAACTGTAAAGAATTTCAGAATTAAACAGTTTCTGATCAACAGAAGCTTAGGAAAACTGAAGAAAGACATTGTGTATAGTGTGAGATACCAGACATCAGAATCCCATTCCAATAACCTTTGTACCTAGAATATTCTAGCACTGACGCTGTTCAGATGTCCCATCATACTTCAAAGAGAATCTCCTGTTTCTCATGTTCAATCACAAGTCAGTTTCATGTGCACTAACAACTAAAGTTTCATCCAAAAAAAATATTCAAGTTTCACATTAACGCAGTGTTTCATTTTGAAACATTTATGTATTCACCGGCTTCAAGATACTATCTATACAACGTAAAATACGTTTTTGTCATTATTATTTTAATAATCCATCAAAATGGAAGTGAAATGGTGATAAAAAGCACATTCAACCCTTTTTGGAAATATAAAATTGATCGGTTTTACAAAAACATCAACTGACCCCCTAAGTATTTCGTAAGTAGAATTTAATAGCTCGATAAATTAAAGTATATTATTAATGAAGTGTTCAAATTGTTTTTCGATTGGTTCGGGAGGTCAACCGATGGGGACATAGGATATTATTGAAGAATATACGTTGATAGGTAACGAGCAAGTTAATCAGTTCTAATTCACCGCGCTTGGTCTCGAGTTTAAAAGATTCATACCGCACTAATACTACAATGCGGTACTAACGTTATAACTCGCAGAAGTTAATTAGCCGCCTCGCTGAGCTGGCGTAATATTGACGCACCGACGCGTCGTAGGCGAGAGCGGTGGTGGTTGCCACGAGATGGTAGCGGCATTCCGTGCAATTTGATTTCTACGTGTTATATCTGCCAACGTTTCAAGTACTGTATGATTTATATACATTCGCAGATCAATATCCATTCATCCCTCATGAACGATGGTTTAGTTGTGGTGCTCTCTCTTAACGCATTAGCTCATTTTAATTTGGCTACTAAATTTAACCGACACAGTAGGTACTGATATTTGTATGTAGGTACTGTGGTCATTTTTTTCATGACAGCGCATAGAATTGATTATTTGTAGACATGTCTTGAACTCATTAACATTGTGTGAAACGGGAAGACTGTAAGGGTTACCGACCCTGTATAGAGGCCCTTTCGACTTATTCAATGTTGGTTTTAATCAATAAAATTAATTGTTATCGTTACTTTTGACGAATGAAAATATTTTTTTTGTGTGTGTTTGTCCTAAAGTTTTTAGCGATGCGATGCGATGATATAACCAATTTTATTATGTAATATAAATTAGTATCAAATTAGCATAAATATTTAGTTGTCGTTTATCGGCTAGCTCTACCTAGGCTAGCGCACTTCCAAATCAGTTTCATACACACATATATACATATATGTAGGTACGTATAAAATATAATTTTGTTTCACATCATGAAAGGACTAAACAACGTTTGTTTCGTAGAGGCTTTCTTTCAAAACCTATTTTGAGGTAATGTAATAAAAACAACAGATCAATGTTTTGAATAATCCTAAAAATTACTGCTTTTAAAATGTCTTGTTACGAAACTAAATGTTACCCGATTTCATGGTGAGGAAATCCACATACTTCTCCTTATTGTTATCTGAGTGGTGTGAAGTCTATCTTCACTCGGTGGCAGACTATCGTTCTGAGAGGACACCAGTGTCCCAGCAGTGGGACGATAAAAAGATTGGTGACGCCCTTAACCCCAACAACAGTGTATTGTCTATTGTTCAAAAGAAATACCGTGTAAATACTTGTACAGATAATAAAATTTCATTGTCGAAGTCATATTTATTTATAATCTGTTGTGTACGTAACTATGCACGCATTTTATTTCGGATTTTTATTATTATTAGTGTGTGTCGTATTTTCTAAGTCTTAGTCACTGTTCTCTTCCAATATAGCCGTTAGTGTATATATATACATGTAGGTACATAAATTTTAATCATGTTTCATTGTAGTTATCGTCGACTGTACTAGTAATAGATGTAAAAAGTAATAAATTATATGTATGGTTTATTAAAATAATTTTGATTGTTTTTTTATCCGCACCAATAATACCTACCCTTTACTTAATGCTTTTAACATTACATTTTTTTCTTTTAAATGTCAATATGCTGGCGAACCTAATGGCTTTCTCAGCTTTACCTGGTGTTGTATCCAAGCTGTGTCCACGTCACAAGAATTTGAATTTCTTCTTCTATCTTACTTAGTACCACTTACACACAACCGGATTTTTAGATAATGGTAGTGACGGATTTAAATAATAACTGTTTCTATTTAATCTTGTATTAAATTTTTAACTTTTTATGTAACTAGCAATTTTTAATGTTAATAGGTAATTTACATTGCTTTAGTACAGCATACTGTGTACATAAACGTATAATAAAATCTTGCAAATATCGTAGGGGTAAATCGTGTAAATAATGCGATGGGCGATATGTAGCATACTTGTAAATTGAATAATTTTAGGTAAATATCATAACCACCCTTTTTTTAAATAACCGCTACAAAGTCAAAATCCGGGAACAGATCGGGAGTCTTAAAACTTGACTCAATCTTTAAGCAAACATGAATTATGCTAGAAATACAAGAAAACAAAATTAATTAAATAAAAAAAACACATCATTTATTTAATACATACCTACAGAAACTCAGAAGTCAGAAACTGGAGAAGCATGTCAGTATGAGCGCAGTCAGCCAACGTCAGTATGAGTGCAGTTAGTGGAGTATGACGCACTCGGGGCTGGTAGGTCGGAGTGCTGCCGGCCACCACGGAGCCGGTCGCCTTGTGTTCTCGTGGGACAGACAGACAGTACTCTGTTTCTCTAAGATATTAATAAAGCAGTTACCTTTATAATTCCGTAGTCACCCGCCTGCTACACTAAGCGTAATTAAAAATCTTATACCTAACATTTATCTGGAAAAAAATATTTTTATATCCACATATACTTACATATATAAAGCTTGAACGGCGATTTAAAAAGTCTATTTAGATTTAAGAGCTTGAAATCTTATGATTATGCATTTACCTATACCTATACCTATTGTATGGATGAAAGAATTGGTTCGGATATAGATTTTGTTTACCGTACAAAATAACATCACGCCTATATTTTCCCGAAGGGTTATGCAGAGTATTGTAGTATCTACTCTAATTTGTCACAAGTGATGTTATAGGTACTATGTAGGCAGTAGAAGATGAGCCCATTCATTACAAGTTTAAACACGGCACAAGTCTAAACATCGTGATAATAATGGAAATTTCAAGTTAGAAAAACTTACCTTACCCGACCCGAGGATCGAACACAGAACCTCCGTACCAGCGGTCACGCTTACAACATGACCAATAAGGCAGTCAATTAGAATCAATCAGTCAATCAATGAGAACGGGATAATATTCCATTGTGTGCGGTCATACGAACGTTACTACGGAAAATGTATTGTAAATGTTGCATCGTGATACGGTTTGCCCACGTCACTGCTCCGCAAGTGACGATATGTATTATATAAGTTGCATTAATCCAGACAAAGAGGCGGCGCGCGTGGAGCGACGCCTGCGCCGCGCGCTAACGAGCACCGCTTAGGGCCCGCAATAAAAACATTCAAACCCTATCATTAAATCATAAACGCAACGGACTATAGATCACGGGAATCGCGGCAATGATTTAGCTCCTCTGGGAATAAAATGGGAATTTCCGATTGTTCGGGACAATGTCGACTTTGATCTATTTTAATACGCTTAGGTTGCTTTTACACATGTTCAGTTGCACATTCTTATACCCATTGACATAGAGTAAGAGATATGGTAGAGTCGCCAACTCATGCGCCAATACAATGTATCACAACGTAAGATCACGCCTGTAATCCCCGAAGAGGTGCGCACAGGAATGTAGCATACTCCCACGTTTCACCAGTTTACATCATACAACATATACCTAACATACAATAATATATCGATAAATATATTTATAATGGGCTGACGCGGCTGTTAGAAGTCTCCGCAAGAGTCTCCGGCGTGTGTGTATTGTGTGTCGAGTGTTTGTAAGGACATGTCCGGCGATCGGTGCTCTGTGCCTGCCCCGTAATGCCCGGAGCGTTATGAACGAATGTCGACCGCTACGCAAGCATTCGTGTACGTCACGGAGGGTGCAAAAACGACCAGCTAAGAATTTAAATGGACGAAAATAACCGTCTGCTTGCGGTCCGCGCATCTGAAGCGGAAAGTTAAACGTTGTGATATATTGTCAACTCACTAATTAGGCGCCAATTACGCGTGTCACCATTTTGAATTATGGCGGCCGCTGTAGAGGCGGTTCGAAGTTACCAGAATGAGACGAAACCGTTAATGGAAATATTCACGAGACACATGCTTTATAAGGTTTTTCTCATACCTAATTTAATTATTTGTTAAATATGTATTCACTTGCTTGGACCGCCTCAGTAGTCGAGTGGTCGCAAGTGCCACTGCTGACCGACAGGTCCCGGGTACGGTTCCCGAGTCCCGTTACTATTGGTTGTTTCTTAGTGTTCCTTGTTAAAGTTTCCATCGGTGACTCGCGGTACAGCTTCCCTCAGCTCATTGCTTTAGGTTGACAATCTATTGCACAGCGGGACGTACGCAAATATAACTGGTGAAAGGTTAGAGTGTGGCTAAACTTCTCAGGCTACCTCTGCGGAGAGTACAGGCGTGGTGTTATTTGTTAATTTGATTTTTTCGTAGATAATATTATGTAGCTAAATATAAGTAGGTACATCTACTTAAGATTGTTTGCCTCTCGTCGTAATAAGAAACAGCTAGCCTCGAGCTTAAGCAGACCTGTGTACCTATGCATATTTATGTAAATCTGTCGGAATCTGACGCTATATGACGTCACACATGCTTACACACATACACGTGTACACACAAGTTCAGCTACGGCACGGAGTAACACAGGCAAGGGATAATGTGTTCTGTTGATGCTAAATACGTGTAGTATTATAGCTGATGTGCAAGACGTCCACCGGCGGAAGCTGGCTGCGGCAAGCCGAGGACGGGGCGCGATGCCGCTCTCTGGGGAGGATGTCCGGCAGGGAACTGAGACGGTACGTTGA
>DWFO01000860.1:0-17877 GCA_018246595.1 Mimoniades nurscia nurscia
AGTAACTGGTGAAACGTGGGAATGTTCTACATTCCTCTGCCTACCTCTTCGGGGATTACAGGCGTGAAGTTACTTGTTCAGAAACAAAAGCAAATAATTAACTATAGTTAATACTCTTTTAGATCGAAGCGTTCAGAGAAATCCGATCGGCGAATGGAAAAATTAGACACAACTTCAGGCCGATACAGCCCATCGGCGACCGGACGGTGTTCTACAACGTAGACAGCGGCTACTTCGGATACAACGAGCTGGACGATCCCGACGATCACTCCGAGAAGCCTTCGAAGACCAAGAAAGGTGGCAGCGGCGGGCATCACGTCACGTCGGGTTTATTAAGCTCCATTATTATAAGTTTGATACTCATATGTATGTTATGAGTACCAATATCGTACGCACAGACAGCTAACTATTCGTTTATTTCATATTAAGGATGTAAGAGAAATAGGCTGAAAATACGACGAATCTATACTGTTACGGATTTGGTCGAAGGGCATATTGAATACTCGTATACATATGTGTCACTGTTATCATCCCAAGGGATTCTATACGTAATCAAAAATGCAAAATGTTATTCATTGTAGTGATTAAGTAAATAACATTTACATACAGACCTATGAACTTATGCGCGCTATGCATATGAGCCACAACACGGTCAGTCAGAGGAGACAAATAAACCGTTGATAATGATGAGTGTACCTGTTACTGCGTCTGAAGTATTACATTATTAAAACAAAGAGAAATGCATAGTGTAGTCGTCCTCAACGTATCTTCATTTATTACGAATGACTTTATCGTATTTTTCACGATGCAATTTTATTCCGTATGTGTATGCGATTAGACAAGAAAAGAAATTTTATATTTGTGAACAAAACAAAAATCGATGCATCGGGCAAATTACAAATATCTCACTTTTAGCAATGTAATTTGTATACTCGGCAATACTTCATTTAGATCTCTATATATGTATATAATATTACTGTTTTATATCGTAATCATTGACTGAACGATAAAATTTTCAAGTTTTAATCGTCTCGTGAGTAATGTTTCCTATGTTCTGTGATATTCAATAAAAACATGAGATTTAAAATAAATTGTTTTTTTTAAATTGATACCATGTTAGATCAAAGAGCAACAGTATCAATTTCCGATAACAACATCATTTGTAACTTGGATAGCTGGACTGAATCATATTCAGGCATAAATGACACACTACAATTGTTACATAATTTGTACTTCTGTATCTAAGAAACATAATTTGATCAATATTTTATAAAATATATTTCTTGAAATATTGAAAAATGAATAAATAAGACTGTTAAATAAATAATTGTTAATTCATCCTCATGATGATGATGAACCAACAATTCTTTATCACTTTCATTGCATCAATTTTATCATTATAATATTTTGTGTATCAACATACTGCACATAACACTAAAAAACACTAGAAACTATTCATTAATTGTAACATAACTGCTAAAAATACCTATAAATCTCAATTTCATCAATCCTCCTCAGAAGGTCGATTGTCACTCATAGTCACAAAAGCACTCAAATTGTCTTCGGTTCCATTTTTTAATCTTTCCCAAATTAATTCTGCAATCGCTTTCTGGGTTCGTCTCTCTAGTTTTTCCAACTTCTTAGATACATCCCTCTTGAGATCCCAATCAGGCTTACGGGGTGCCAAGCTTGATATGTCCAGATCTTGAAGAATAACCTGTAATACAAATACAAGATTTTATTATTAAATAATACCAACAAATGACCAAATAACCAACAATACGATTATTTGTGGAGACATGTTAGTTAAAATTGCCTTGTTGGTCGTGTTGTTTGCATGTGCGACTGCTGAACAGGAGGTCCTGGGTTCGATTCCCGAGTCAGGCACTACTAAAATTTCTAATGTAGATTTTCTAGTAGTGGCTCAGAGTTTGCATATGTGCCTGGTGTATGGCAATAGGCTCACCACCTATTCCAAGGTGGGACATAAGCATAACTTCCTCTGCTTACCTCTTTGGGGATAACAGATGTGATGTTATGTTTATGTTAGTTAAAACTGAAGGTAACTTCGGTCTATTTGCTGGTAATGAATATATGATCACATGTTTTAGAACACTTTTGTGAGTTTCAAAGTGCAGACTATTCTACTTGTAAATGATGCCTACGTAACTTCAAACAAAAATAGTAATATGGAAGTTACAGAAGTACTAAAAAACATCTATTATTTAGTCTATCCCACATACATTAGCATTCAGTCTCAACTAGAACTTTCTACTAGAGATTACTTATATAATGTTCATCAGTCACAGAAATATAGCACCTACGGTCTATTGACATTAAAATTCAATCCATAAATAAATTCAAATGATTTGTAGCAAACCATAACTTCTTGTATGATTAATAAAATGGTATATATGGGGTATGTCCTTTCTGTAACCTTTTCCTTTCCTGCCTCAACTAAATCTTTGACTTCTTCAGCAACAACACCAGGCTCAGCATCAGACAATTTAGCTTCTTGTAAAGATTCATCTTGTGGTTTGTAACTTCTGAATTTTGGTCTGAAAAATTGAATAAAAAGATATGTATGAATATTGTTAATAGTAGAGTCAATCAGAAGTAGAACAATCACAATCCTATACAAGTAACAGCACACTCAATCCGGATAAGGTTGGTGTAAGAGTGTAGCACACTACCACAACACCAGTTACATATATGTCCCATTGCGGAATAGGTGGTGGGTCTATTGCCATATACCGGGCACATATTCAGACCGCAGGTGGCTAGAATAGAATTTACGTCAGAATAATTCAATAAGGCCTGACCTGGGATTTAAACCCAGGACCTTTCAAACGGCATTCCATAAAACATTAGTATACTAGAATATGTATAGTGTCTAGAATCTAAGATGTAAACAGATTACTTACTTTGGTAAAACAATCGCAGTGTCAGTTGCTTGGTTCGTCGATTCATCATTACTGCTGTAAGGAAGTTTGCGTTTAAGGTTCTTTAACCTCTCCTTCCTTTTAAGTGCTTCTTCTTCTAAGTTTCCTACTTTTTCCATGCTCTCTAAGGTCATAATTATCTAAAACTAGAGAGACTAAAGAATACTGAATACGTATCAATTCAATCCAAACAACGTTCGCCAGATGCCTTTGTTTTACGCTACACACCAGTTCCATAAACAGTATATAATAAATTTGTTAAGTAACTACTCTTGTTTATAAATTGTTAATCTATTTTCAAAAAACATACAAAGAATAAAAACATATTGTGTACAGAGGGAACGTCGTAAACTAAAGTCGTTCGTAATATAATAACTAATATGATATGAACTATAAGTCAGAATGACATTTTAATATTGACATTTGACATGACAGTTTAAGATTGCCATTTCTGGACCATGTAAATTTTCTCTCTTTTAGTTCGTGATCTCTACATGGTGCTTTTTTAGTCTACTTATTTACTACCTTCCGCTAGCGTTACTAAATATAATAAAAAATACCTTATATTTGTCGGTTTCATTAACTTTCATGTCATTTAAAATTTGAATTACGAATATGTATCTCTTTTCGAAAGTTACTCAAAATTCATGAATTTAATAAGAAAATATTTCTATTAGATTTTTTTTAAATCTTTTGAATATTTCGAAGTGCAGCTTTAGTATATATTTTGGGTGTCATAACAAACACAGTTTTTCTTAAATTGCTCTTCGGCACTCATTAAATCCACTATTTAGTTTTAGTTACCTAAGAGACCATTTTCTATTAAAATATTTATTTCTATGAATTATTTATAATATTACCTTGACAGGGCGTCGTAAAGTACTGACAGTCAGTTTAATTTCCGCAAGCTATTAGCAATTAGTTAAAATTTAATGTTACATACATACAAAAATGTTGTCTATTCGATAATTATGCAAATTTTGTGAGTAGTGATAACTAAGTGGTTTATAATTCAGTTTCTCACTTCGGTGCTCCCAGTTTCAAATACTGGCGCACACCCCATTACAAAAATGTAGGTACGTTTTATGATTATCTACATATCACTTGCTATAAAAGTGATGAAAAACATTTGAGGAAATCTACACACCTCAAAAATACCGAAAACAAACATCTACCAACCCGCTCTCGTTCGGTGTTGCAAACTATAGCCTTGACCCTCTCAATCCGAGAGAAGATCCGAGAGTTGAAAAATAATGTCAGGTGTATTCAGCTGTTTTGTTACAGGCTCTCTTCATAATTGTCTAATTAAATATGATAATATACTTGGCTTAGCTTGACATAACTTGACTGTCTTGTTATAGAGTGATTCCAAGCGCGAACGCTGATCAATAGTTTCTGAGTTCAAATCAATCAAGTACTATTAGATTTTTGTATCTTAGAGTTGCTAGTAAAAGTTTCTTGTAATGGCTCGGAGTCTGTATTTGTATCCGTAGTACGGCAATAGCTCACCCCGTATTTCACAGCGGGACGTAAGTGTAACTAATAAATCGTAGGACTGAACTGCACTCCTCTGCCCACCTCTCCGGAGACTGAGTGCGTGATTTTACGTGTAGGTAGAATAGTTAGGGTTAAAAAAGACTTGAAAAATCTATAATAATGTTTATTTACATTCTATATACTTATACAAAAAAATGACTTGGTCTATCGTTGAAGAGCTTCTTATTCATAAAGCTAATAAAATCTAGCTTAAATGTACAATGCATTACGATATTCGATTCTATACGATTTCGATTCACTATATTCTATATGTTACATATACAATTATATTTCCTTCACTGGTTGCAAAGAGATTTGTTGAATTATTTGATTTGTCTTACAAAAGTATAAAAGTACGAGTAGGTACTTAAATCATTCATCAGTTCACTTGGTAACGGTCTTACATTCTAAATTGTCCATTGATTTATATTTTATTTTACTGTCTATATTATTGGGTTGGCAACTAAGTAATTGCGGATTTTTAAACATAATCAAAGACACTTTTTTCGTGGAACTAAATAACTTTATTCTGTAATGTATTGCCCATTTTGATCAATGACCTTTTGCCATCTTTCAGTCAGCATCATAATCGCACGTTCATAAAACTCCTGGTTTTTATTAGCAAAAAACTGAATCAGGAACGATTTGACATCATCATCATTATTGATTTTTTTACCATCCAAGGAGTTTTGTAAAGATCGAAACAAAAAATTATTAGATGGTGCAAGGTCAGGACTATATGGTGGATGTGGCAAAACATCCTAACCGAGCTCCAATATTTTTTGCCTAGTGACCAAAGGTGTGTGTGTCATGATGGAATACAACACTTTTTCGCTTTGTTGATTCGGGGCGCTTTTCTTCAACTGCATTGTTTAATTTCGTTAGTTGTTCAATGTAGACATCAGAATTGATCGTTAGATTGGGTGGTTAGAGTTCACAGTAGACAATTCCTTTGTAATCCCACCAAACGGATAACAAAACCTTCTTTTAATGAATATCAGCTTTTGACGTTGTTTGGGGTAGTTCACCTAGCCTGCTCCACGATCTTTTCCGCTTGATATTGTTGTAAACAACCCATTTTTCATCGCCAGTTATCAGTCGTTTTAAAAATGGATCATTTTCATTACGTTTCTTTAGCAAATCGCAGCTGTTAATTCGTTGCGTTAAATGCGTTTCTTTCAGTTCGTGAGGAACCCATGTATCGAGCTTTTGAACATAGCCAAGTTGTTTTAAGTGATACATGAAGCTTCTCTGCAATCGCATGTGTTGTACAGTGGCGATCCAAATCGATGATTGCTTTGATTAGGACGTCACCAACTTCAATGGACGACCGGAGCGTTTCTCATCTTTGAGTGAAACAGCACCAGAACGAAATTTAGCACCGCGGTTCTGTTAAGGCTTCGTCGCCATAAACAGCACATAACTTTTTATGAGCTTGCGATGCGTTTTCCCTTTGCGGAAATAAAAAAGCAAAATATTACGAAAATGTTCCTTTTGATTTTCCATTTTTCAACGAAGGCCAAACGAAAACTACGCAACCGATCAAAAAAATTGTTTTACTGATTTTCAGCTGAATTGCCAACTATCAAATAACAAAATGTGTTTTACATTTGTACTACGTCTGCAACCCTAAAACTTCAACTGAAGCCATCTATGAGTGAAATCCGCAATTACTTAGTTGCCAACCTATTAGTTAGTACAAAAGGCAGACGTATCGTTCACTGTGCGCCAATTACACTTCGGAAGTGACGGCAATGCGATGAAAGAAACTCAAGTACCGGCATAATTTCCGCAAAATATTCTACTAATAGTGTAATTGTAACAGTTATTTCCAAACCGCTTCGTTTTCATCATTATCATTACACCGTGCGGCGCCAGGTGTACGGCCATGGTCCGCCACGCTGATCAAGTGGGGGTCGACAGAACTCAAATACCCTGGGACGTTATCCAGAACATTGAGGTGAAGTCGCGTACACCGCCAGGGAGCCGGCGCCACCACGTGACAATAATAACATAAACAGTGTCCATATTATTTTTGTTTACCTACAACTGCGATAAACTTATCGGTCACGTATCAGCGCTCATTGTCGCGCGTTCCGTTTTCAATATCACTCACAAATTACAAGACAAAGACGCCTATCGTAATACAAGTACAAGGATGTTGGGCGTCGATAGCGCGCAGTACTCGACAAATGCAGCCGGTAGGGACGCAGATAAGGTGATGTATGTGTACGATACCGGTGACATTAATACGATAGTAGTACTTGACCGTATTGAATAATGAAAAAATATAATGATATTATCATGCCACGTCACTTACGGGCTAACCAGAGAACACCGAGTGGCAAATATCTATATTATCAACGACCTCACTCGCGTAATGTGCATTCATAGTTCTCTTCATAAAGGCACGCATCTAAAATTTACTTAGGTACAGCCCAACGGTGTAAATAATACTATACGACTTGCCTAATGTACAAAGGCAGAATATTATTTATTCTCCAGTTCTCCAGTAAAACATTAATTCTCGTAAAGGATACCTAATCGTAAACGCAACAGTTAGGTGGATCCCATAAGTGTACCCCCGTAGCGAGTGAGCAAGTGCATCATGTGCATAATTTTCCAATTTGAGCTCGTACTTCATGTTAGGTGTTAAGGTCAAGTTCAATTACGTGACTCAGAAAAAACTTGCCAACTTGCCGACTCGCAAGTTGATTACCAAACGAGAAATTTTCCTTCAAAGCAAATGACTGCCTCGTTTGTCGCGTTAGTTGGAAGCGCAAGTTCCGTACGAGAGGTCCCGGGTACAAACCTAGTCGGGCACTATTCGATTTTTTTAACTAAGATTTTCTAGTAGTGGCTCCGAAATCTAGATTTGCCCGGTGTATGACAGTAATCTCACTACCTATTTTATAGTGGGACGTAAACGTAACTGGTGAAACGTGGGAGTGTACTGCACTCCCCTGCCTGCCTCTTAGGCGATTACAGGCGTGATGTTACGTTATAAGAGAAAAATATTCATCATCATCAACAACCTGAACCAGCCCATTGCTGGATCTCGGCCACACTCTGAGGAAAACAAGCACTAAGAAGATTTTGCCAATATATTATAGGTACTTACTTAATACACTCTGGGCATGCGGGTTGGGAACAGAATTATTCTCGATTAACATACAGATAAATGTAGAAGCGAGGCCGTCCTTTAAGAGTCGTTACATCTGGCACTCGACGCTCGAGGCCTACCCCATGATTGTGATAGAATATAAAATGAGAGTTGATCACTTAGTGTTCCCCGGTGTGGCCTCGCCGGGTCCTCGTTAGTCGCGTTACATTCCCGACAATGTCACCCCTCACCTCGCACACGGCGCTATTCATAGCTCTGCTCAGTCGCTTCAGGGGAGATAAGAAAATATCACGTTTCTTACTAATCATTACTTTGTTTGTTCGTTATATTCGCACTATTCTATTTCAATTTTATTATTATTACTTCATGTTCACTTCATATATTTGTACTACGGATGTGATACGAAATTGTTGGTGTTCTCTGCGAATATTGCTACAATCGTATCAAATATTTATTCTAATGAGAAACAACAAAGAAAAATCTGTACAAAAATATTTCTTTAAAATCATTATTGCCACGTGTTACGTACATGACATACACTTCAAAAAGATATAAGGGTCGTTCATTTGTTGTGGGTTTCTTGTTCGTACACAGGGGAGTACCTGCCAACCCTTTCCAGAATATACAGGCGTGATGTTACGTCAAGTGGCGTATATCGAAGGCGGCCATCCTCCAGCGCACGCCAGTGGCCGGCTATTATGCGCACGATCGCTGAACAGGGAGCGGCGCGCTGCGGCGGAGGAAGCGGCGCGCTAGCGGTAAGTGAATAATGCGAGCTGGAATAGTTCCCCGCCCCGCGCCCCGCGCCGCTGCTCAAGCTACCTTCTTGTCACATGACACACACAAACACACACACACACACACACACATGTACACATATTTATATTATACTATCTCATACAAAACATCAAAAACTGTCCCGTGTGCGCTTTCATTAAATTAATGGTATATTATTATGATATATCAAGCCCGGTCCCTTCGCGGAGTACGCAAAATTCGGTAATGGACCTTTATAATAATTTTAACACCCAATCCAAATGAACGTCGAATAGTTTAGAAATATAATCTTACTCGTTTCGTCATCGTCAAATTATTTACACCGAATTACGACATTCTACGAAAATTCCGAAAAAAATCGAACGATCAAAGTAGCACAGTTTGAGGCCCAGGTGTATAGATCGTATACGTAGTGCGAAAATAACAACACGCAAATGCCTGAACATCAGCCGCTTCCTAATCGTTATTCTTGATCTAATCACTTGTCACTTCCGACAAAATGTTCCTATGATATTTAAAACTTATGGGTTTTTTGTAACAATCCAACTCGCACTTGGCTAGCGCGGCAGCCTGTGGCTTTAGCCCTTCCCATTCTAAGAGGATCCCGTGTAGTGCAACGATACAGTGTTTGATGATTATGGCGTAACTAACTTAAGCAATATAGGCTTATACGCGCATAATAACAAATTTCATATACGCAATTAAAGAAATATATTAAATAACGACCGGTTTCGTAATACATTGTAATTTCACACTGATAGACGTATTCTAGAATACTCCATTGTATTTTCCTCAACGTGAGATTTTGTTTACGAAGTCGACATAGTCGGTGAAGGAGGCAAGGCCAACAAAAAGAAGCGAATACTAATGTTCAAGGAAAATGACGTGGTTATCGATCTAACCATCTCGCACACGAGGATCAGCACAATAATAATAACTTGGTTCAGGTACCTAAAATAGCCACCAGTTCAAATCTCCGTCTCTCTGTGTCTTCGTAATATTGATTTTGTCTCGCAGAGGGCGACAAGAATTATTAAGCTTATATCGTACCTAAGCTAATACCGTTTTACGCGTCTAATTGTGTTATGTCCTTTTAAAATAATGTTGTGTTAACATTAATAATTGTAATATTTATTTATAGCTGTAATTTTCTACTTGTCAACCCAGGTGATGATGGAAGTCGGGGCAGGCTTGTGATCTAATAAAGTCACAGTACCGCATGTCACAGGTTTAGACAACTTTAAGGTAGATAGTAGTCCACTACCTACCTTAAAGTCGTCTTTAAAATATTACTAGCAGGTAAGGGGAACTTTAAAACAATATATATGTACGTCCTTACATAGGTAGATATATGTATATACACAAAAACCTACGTATTATATTAATTTAGAGCTTACTGTGAATATCATTGTGTGTGAGTAACACATAGTAACGACGGCCACATGTAAGGTGAAGTAAACATTGCAACGAGAGAGCAGCCAATATGTTATGTGCAATGTTTAGAGCGGAACATTTGTTGAAATATTCAAACATGTAACTCACCTCGTTCGATTGTTTGGTCGCAAACATAAAGTCGCCCTTGATCTGGAAGTCCCTAGCGTCCGCCAGGAGGATGTTAGCGTGGACCATGTTGGCGGGGTCGTCGACACTGAGCACGGATGTGTTCCCGTCCGGCTTCCAGCGCTCCACATAGAACACCTTCTCGAGCCCGGGGCTCGACGACCACACGAACGACTTCACGTAGCTCTGGATCAGTCTGAAGGTCTTCCCTCCGTCTGATGTCATGTATAACTGTAAGGCGGGGTCTTCATTAACATAACAACTTGTAGGAGCAGGTATGTACAATGTTTGTTGATACAAGTACATTACTGTGAAGTCTGCAAAGATGGAGATATTTGGCACTCGGTGCTCTCTGTCTGCCCTGTTAGGGTGTCTGGTGTGATGATGTAATAACAACAACAAGCGCTTCTTGACGCCTATTATATAAAAAACTAAATATACCTGATATACCTGATGTACCTGATTTTATAGCATTGAGAATTTAAAAGTCACGATACGATATAATGTTGCACAATCGTTTAAAATGGCCTCGAGTAAGCGTTGAATGTAGCTTTAGGTAAAAGAAACTTCCAATATAGTATACCAGATTGGTTACACGATGGAAGGAAATGTCGAATGATCCGGAACAATGTGAGTTCAGGCCGTCAGCGACTACAAGCCGCGCCACATGTAAGCCGGATGTTATAATCAGATTAAATCACATGATACAAACTGGCTGGAACCTAAATTACCACTACCATTGCTCAAGTTTCAAAATCCTGATTTGTTAAGTCTGAAAGGTGATCTGCTATTCAAATGTTCGCAAAGTATATGTCATGAAATAATCATTAGAATTAGAATTATAAATGATCACATCGAGGGGTGAAAAGCTATTTGTTTTAACTTTTAAGTTACACTAGCTGTGCCCGCGACTTCGTATGCGTAGATTTAGATTTCGATAAAAAGTACCCATGTATATACTAATGTATAAACTATAACCCTTCAAAGTTTCATCAAATTCCGTGTAGTAGTTTTTACGTGAAGGAGGAAGTGCTTTATACCTACCCACGCGAGGCCGCATCGCGTTCAACCGACGCTCTTCCAGCCTAAACTAAACACTATTTAATATGATTGATCATATAGATCTGAACTCAATTTTCTTAGTACTTATTACGTGATGATTGATATTAATTGACATAACCTCTTTATTTGTTAACCATTTAAATGAAAAAATTAAAAAACTAAATATTAAGTGAAGCCCATTACAATGTAAATGTAATCCTGAAAAGTGTACTCAAATTGGATAAGCTGTTTCTGAGATTAGAGTGCACAAACATGCAGACAGAGGCAAGATGAAAAAAAATTGTTTTGGGTTCTCTTGTGTATATAAAGGCCCCCCAATTACGAATTTTTAAATATATTTGCCACGTATAGACAGCGATTATTATATTAGGTAATGAATGTCACTCTATAGGTACAACGTATAACGTATAATATTATTTTATCAACGTTATTACTAAAATTAAATAAAATATCGAAAATAATAAAATTATTATCAATTTTTAGTTTCTTAAGCATAATACAGTAACGAGTTATATGATCATAGAACGATGAAGATCAAAAGCCATTGGCATATCCGTTAACAGATTTGGTAGTCAATCGATAAAAGGTCACATACGTCTTTCTGTGGTCCACTTTTGTCCAGCAAAACAAATTTATTGGGGAACTCCTCGTCGAAAACCAATTCGCTCGGAGAGAAGGTGAGATGAGTTTTGTAGATGGTGCGTCCATGGTCACTGGTGTAGAACAGCTTCTTATTCGTAGAGTCCACGAAGACACACTAAAATTTACAATAAATATTATAATTTATAGCATGAGCAATCGCTCCTACAACCCAATTGATACTAACTAGTGATGAACGAATAATGAATATCATTCTTTGAACATTCGCGAATGCAAATGCGAATATTCCGTTTTTGTAGAAAATTTTGATAGAAGATTTTCTTTTTGTTTCTTTACATTGCGTTATATATATTATGCCTTATAAATTCGTTTGCCTTATAAATAAGTTAATAAATAAATAAAACCAAATGATAAAGTAAAGACTGATCACGTGATTACTAGGCTAAGTTTGTTTTCTTGTATAAAAAATGTAAGAAATGCTTTTGATTTTATAAAAAGAAAAGATTTGATAAAAATATTTTAATTTTATTAATTTTTTCTAACACTGCTCACATTCGCAGAAATTTTGCAAATACGAATATGCAAAAATATGCGAATATTCGCAAATGCGAATGCGAATATTCATTACATCACTAATACTAACTAATACTAACTAATACTAAGTCTTACAAAGATCTCTTAATACTGAAGTGCTAAACATAGGTATCCAGATATTTAGGTATGTATATATGCAAAAATTCCATCTGAACCAAACACCACCAATCCGTAAATTTACTACAACAAATTGGACAAAACAATTCTAGCAGATATAGTTTTTAAGTTGATTGGTAAATGAATGAGATAACTATTTCAAACAATAACGAATACCGTTTATTTTGCAAAATTTGTCATATTATACCTTTTGTTGCATCACACCTGCTAGTCTTTGAACTGCATGTTTACACTAAAGTAAAATATTGGAAGTAGATACAGGCTGACTCATTGTAAATAGATGTCACTGACCCGCTTTTATGTATTTAACAACATTCAACATTGTTACAATATATAAAAGACATGCTGTACAAAACAAACTATCCAATCCTATTTTGTTTACTCTAGTTTTAAGTGCAATGTACCTAAATATATATAGTGAGCTTTGTTATAACATTAGTTCTAAGTAATCCTGACATTAGCAGTCAAAGAAATAGACATACATATGAAAGATATTTAAGCCATATTGAAGCTCACATATTGAGATAACAAATAATACTCACATATTGAGGATACTTTGGATGGTTGAAGAATTTATCCAACTGTGCATATCCACTTTCAGGTGTCTTACCCAATTTGAAGCTCTCTGTCTTATTGGTGAAGTTCTTTCCATAGTCATAGGATATGAAGAGAGCTGATGATGAGTTGACACCCTTGTTCCTGGGACTTGAATCTCTTGCTAAGCAGATGATGACATTGGAGCCTTCACCAACCCAATGGACCATAAGTTGTTGGTGACTGTCATTCAAGTGGGTAGTCTGTAAATAAAAATATTAAGTTGCAAAGGGTCACCAAGGTTCCAGGTCTGTTCCATTACACTTTATTCATTTCAAGACAATAATCAAACCTGTAATAGTTATTATAATCACAGTAAAAGTCTTGTTTTAAATAATTCAAACATGCAGTCTTCAGCTGGATTTATATAAATGAATGCCAACAGATCCATAGAAAGCATATCCAATATCAAACACTTCTTAAAACACTCAAACATCTTTTATACATAAGAGAAATAACATGAATGTAATTTCATGCCCATAGTGCCCGAAAAGTTAGGCACAGGAGTACACTCCAATGGTTTTCCAGTTGCTTTAATGTCCCACTAAAGAATCGTGGTGAGTCTAGTGCCATACAACAGGAACATATCCAGACTCTGTGCCACTATATAAAACCAGAGCTTGAATACACGAGCTCTCGTTCAGCTGTTGTGCTTGCAAATAACATGATAAATAATAAATGAGATAGTTAAAACTTAAAAGATAATAGAAAGATTAAAACATAATGGACACAAAAGCAAAATCTACAACATTTAATATTATCTAAACTAGAGAAACAAAGCCTCCTTACAATTTGTTTGAATGAAGTTGTTATCAAATCCGTTTTTTCTGTCCCAAGAAATAAAAAAAATATTCGTATATTTTTTTTTATTTCTTGGGACATTAAAATTAAAAACGTGTATTAAAACATGCTCGTGCATGTTTTAATACACGTTTTTGCAGCGATATCTGACATGGTAGAGTCAATTAACTAAACTAATAGGGTGATTCACCTTCAACAGAGTCTTGACGAAGTCTAGAGATACATTGGTATTCGTGAATTATTGTTTCATCAGACTAGTGATTTCATAAATGGCTCTCATTTTACTCACTATGATTTGAGCCAACGTTCTTTACTTCATTAGGTAGACCATCATTGGACTAAATTAAGTCGGAACTTTTCCTTCCCATTGAATAGTATTTCAGGTAAATAAATTCATGAATAGTTCATGAATTTATAAATAATGTAATGTGGTTGAGTCTTAACTAGTTACCTTAGTCAAATATACCTATATTTGATAGCTGGAAGCAAGCACCTCTGAATATATATATTATATATATTCAGCAATATTATAGACCTTCTTCTGTATTTAGTATACTCATTCTTAAAACTCTGTTATAACACTGAAGTGTTTTTAAAATGCTTGGCCAGGATTACGAGAAATAAATGAATTATGAATCAAACATGTGTTAAGATCCCACACATAACAAACAACATACAAGTCATACAACACACATCTTTGAAACTTCTGCTAAACAAACATTGAGAAAGCTTAGTTGGGATGTGTTAATGTGTTAGCTGGGAGTTGGGTAGGGAGGCATACTAGAAAATATGTATTGGTAAAATCTAGTTCATATATTTTAATCTTGAATATGTTTATTCAGATTTGGGTTTAAATCATGGTATTTTTAACGATTTTTTTTCAGCCTAATTTATTCTACTCAGTCTCAATTCCTCCAAGACTTTTAAGGATAACAATATGTAATAAACATAAATAACAAACAATAAATGGTGTTCTTAGATGCACTCTCCCAAATGTATTCTATATAAAACAGCAAAACAAGCAACTTTGACTCAATGCTCATGTCTATGCAATTTGGATTCAAAAAGTTTGTCATTACCAATAAATCGTCTGGCATGTCTCTCCATCCAGTACAAGTCATCGAGGTGTTTCTTTGCGGATCCATCCCATCGGCGGCAGCAATACTCGATACAATACGCATTTGCGCCTAGTATAAAACGAGTATTTGCTCGGGTGTGAAGAGCCACCTCACTAGGTCCAAGATGTCAAACGTTTTCGCTACTATTTTCGCCCGAGATTCTATGAAGCAGCTGAGTTTAAGATTGGACGACAAATTCGTTCCTAATATCAACATATGTTTAGTAACTAATGAATAAGTTCTGAAACTGACTGCTACATTAGTCGTATCGGGCATTACTACATTTTTCTAATTTAGATTTTCTAGTAGTGGCTTGGAGTATGGAATAGTGTATAGCAATAGGAGCACCACCTATTCCATAGTGGGACGTAACTGGTGAAACGTGGGAGTGTACTACATTCCTCTGCCAACCTCTTCGGGGATTACAGGCGTGAAGTTACATAAGTGATGTTATCTTTATAATAGTTTTAAAAACAAAAAACGGTTTTGAGAACTATATTAATAAAAACAGTTACAAGGAACGGGAATTTGTGTTTCTTTGATCACAGTGGTTTTACAATCATTTGCATAATTTGATGTTCATTCCTGAATCACAACGTAAACAATGTTACAATGTCATTTGCTAAAATAAATTTGTTACACTTTTGGCAACTGAAATGAAAGTTGCATTCTTGCAAGTCACTACCCAAATATTAATCTTTGTTCAGTGAATATGTAGTTCAATATGTAAATAAGACGGAGAAGCTTAAAAGGCGTCATCAGGTAAGACATGGACGTCATAACTTGATAAAAATAGTATAAACGTAGAAGTACCAGATCTGCACATCAATAACATGTGAAGTCTTAAATACGATTAATCACTATCGAATTAATTATATGCGTGACCGGTGATTGTTAACAGTACAATAAATAACAAAGGAAATTGATTTAATATAATAAGCAAATGTTACTTACCCATGCACTTATATTTTTCTGCTCGGCAGGCGTAGGCAAAGTGGGTGTATCTCGCTTTTTCCTTTCGAAAGGTTCGCTCGAATCTTCATTCGAGAATTTATTAATTGTGAAAACTTTTGGCGTGTTTTGCCGATCATCTGCCACGTACAATGTATTACCGGGGGCACCATAACTCCGCAAACCCAAGGCATGCGATATTAGGTACACTAACGCAACGAAATAGATTCGATGTGCTGAAGCCGCAAACATTTTGTCATTACTGCGATTTGGTATCCAACCACCTTATAGCACGAATTGTACGAAACTGTTTAATCAATAAACCGAATGATTCTGTAGTCATAGACAAGACAAAAGTATAACAAAGACAAGAAGATATATTTTTCACACAGATTAGTAAATGTACTAATTCGTGACAAAATTATTTAAATGCCTCAATACATTATTGAGTAATAAATAATCCTTTTATTAAACATATTTTTTATTTTATTATACATTAGAAACATTACTAGTCCTGATTTAATTGTAAAATTTTAATTTGATAAACCTCGTTAATGGTTCTCACCATGTTTTTGAATCACTCTTCTCAATCGTCACCCCTTTGCTCAGGATCGTTACTACTTACTCCTTGGATGACTAATATTGTCTTCAGCTAATCCAGTGCGTCGCCTGGTGGAGTGTAGCGCAGACATGTAACTCCAGATGTTCGAAAATTTTATCCGACCATCTCTATTAGTTACAGCATCATGGCCTTTTGTATTTTAGTTAACGTGGGATCACGCCTGAAATCCCTGTTCACGCCAGTATGGCTAATTAATTTCCTACCCACATATTTTGTGATATTTCCCCGCTCTCATTTCGCACTGCACCATCGGTACATTGGTACATACGTTCGAGACAGTTCCGATAATTTATAAATACGAAGAATGAATTATGTTACGTTAGATTTCGTGTTTTGATTATAATTAATATCTATTTGTTTTATTTTCATTACTATTTCAGCCTTTTTCCAGTTATCAGACGATTCGAAAATTTTTATGGAGTATTATTTAATGGGGACATTACAGGATTTACATACCTATACATAGTTTATATGGCATCAAATTTAAAGTGTTATCGTGTTTAAACTTATATGTAGTGTAAACTCTATATATAACGACACTAAAGGGACTGTGCCTTTTATTTATAGTGTTATAGAGTGTTGCCGTTAAAATGGAGAGAAGAAAAATTAAACCTAGAAAAACAAAAAGTTTATTTCAGACCAGTGATAGTATTATCTTATTTGAACGCTATTACGTATAGTGTGTTGTTTTTGACGTTTTTTGCTACATGTAATGTTGTTGTATTTTTTTATTTCGTTAATAGTTTAAGGTTTGTAAATCTTATTACATAAGATGAAATCATATTTTGGAGATTCTTGAATACTGTTATTATATGCTTATCGTTTGCCTTATTTCGAGGACTTTAGTTTTGAAATCATATTTTGGAGATTCTTGCATACTGTTATTATGCTTATTGTTTGCCTTATTTCGATGACTTTAGTTTTGAAATCATATTTTGGAGATTCTTGAATACTGTTATTATGCTCATTGTTTGCCTTATTTCGATGACTTTTTTTTTCCGTCGGATCGCCTGGTATTGGATTAGATCCTTTAAAGCAGACTTTCCCAATCTTTTCCAAGGGCGGACCCCTTAGCGTCACCTTACCATGATACTTACCCTAAAAACCTTATTTGCAGTACTCACATAGGTCAATCTATTTTATTCTCAAAATCTCAAACTCTAATGTACCTATTGTATATAAAAGGCTAGCCACCTATCACTTGACACATTATTCTATCTTGTAACTGAAAAAGGCAAAGTGGTCTGACTAATGCTTTCGTAATTTTCTTGTTCTGTCCGCGGATCCCAGGTTGGGAAATGCTGCTTTAAAGAGACGCCGAACATTGCTAACAATATGCTAAAAATAAGACTGCGTCGTTAGTCGAGTTGGTTGCAAGTGCGACTGCCGAACGGGAGGTCCCGGGTTCGATTCCCGGGTCGAGCACTACTAAAATTTTCTAATTTAGATTTTCTAGTAGTGTGCTCGGAGTCTGGATAA
>DWFO01000861.1:0-17875 GCA_018246595.1 Mimoniades nurscia nurscia
TGCTACTCGCCAGAAATCCATCGTGGTACTGAATTAAAATCCAGCAAAACGCGAACCGCAGTGCGTTATGGCACGCGTTTTTGCGTTTTCAGCTATTTGTAAACCGCTTGCGTTTAACCGCAGTGCGTTCTCAGCCTTACATTTTTTGCGGTTTCAGATTTGCGGTTAAACGCGCGCGGTTAACCGCAGTGCGTTCTCAGCCTATGTGGATAAATACCTTTATGCTCAGCTGCTGCTCAAGTCACGTTAGTCACGTTCACGTAGTGCTTGTCATCTGAAGTGTTCCGTCAAAATTTCGACGTAATTTTAAAGAAAAGCTCTGAGTTCTGACTCTGACTAACTTCATTAGTTCATTTCATTTACTTCATTTCATTATCATTATTGTGAGCTATGATTTTGAGCATGGCTGTCCGATAATAAAAATTTAGCATAACCTCATAGGTTTTAGCTTGTATTCTGTTGTACTTACTTATCTTTAATTATTCCCGTGCTTAGTATTTCCAGTGTCTAGTTCTTTTTTTTAATAGTAAATTGACCATAGGTTATTACTAAAGTTTGTTTGACGACGGCATGGGATACGAATGGTTTGATAAGATAGGACGACCACGATACGTGGTTGCCCCAATGGTTGATGCTAGCGAGTTAGCTTGGAGAATACTCTGCAAAAGACATGGGGCTGAATTATGTTATACGCCAATGTTTCACAGCAATGTGTTTACAAAGGATGCCAAATACAGAAAAGAAAGTTTTACAACTTGTCCTTCAGATAGACCATTAATTGTGCAGGTATGTAGTACAGCATTTATTATTCAGATTATTATTTAAAATTGCAGACACACATGATGCAACATGTACTATCACTGCAATAGATGGCAGAACCTTTTTCTAAAGTGAAGCCAATGTTATATAGTCATATAGTCATTTGTAAACTATACCTGTTCTTTTACAACTTACCTTACATTGAATCAAAATTCTTGTTACTAAATTTTTGAGAAACAAGTTACATCAACATTTATATTACACATCTAAATACATTTTTTCTTTGGTAGTTCTGTGGTAACAACCCTGAAGTGATGACAGCAGCTGCAAAACTTGTTGAGAATGACTGTGATGCCATTGATATTAATCTTGGGTGCCCTCAGTCTATTGCAAAGCGAGGAAGATATGGTTCTTTTCTCCAAGATGATTGGGATTTATTGAAGAAAATTGGTAAATAAACAAACAATGCATTAGAAATTTATTGTAAATATTATTTATAATGTGTTATATTCTTTTAGTTATGACTATGTCAAATGCAGTTAAAGTACCAATCACTTGTAAGGTGAGAATATTTGAGAGTATTGAAAAATCTGTTGAATATGCGCAGATGTTGCAAGATGCAGGATGTAAGCTGCTCACAGTCCATGGTCGCACTAGAGAGCAGAAAGGACCGCTTACAGGTGTTGCCAGTTGGAAGCATATTAAGGCTATCAGGTTATTTTTTATACATTTCATTTTAAACACTATATGAGATATTTAATGGAGCCTAATTATCAATTATAATTTTGTCCAATCTTACTGTCTTTTGCATGAACTTAGTATTAATAATACATGAATTTTGTTTAATATTGAGGGTTATCACCTGAAATTGCTTGTTCTTTGCAGGGAAGCAGTAACAGTTCCTATGTTTGCAAATGGTAACATTCAGTGTTTAAAAGATGTACATAGGTGCTTAGAAATCACTAATGTAGATGGAGTAATGAGTGCAGAAGGAATTCTTACCAATCCATCACTATTTGAGGGGATAAATGCAGTGACATGGGAAATAGTTAAGGAATACTTGTCCTTAGTGGAAATGTATCCATGTCCAACATCCTACATAAGGGGCCATTTGTTTAAAATATTTCACAAAATGTAAGAGAGTACTATAAAATGTAATATATACATATATATTTAATACTAATTATGGGTATTACAAATTATGTTTATGTCTATTTTTAGATTTACCTTTGATGAAAACAGAAACATTCGACAACTATTGGCTGTAGCACAAAATCTTGATGATTTCAAGAATGTTTGTGATCAAATAAAAGACAAATATTTACCATATAATGAAGGAAGTGTACATTATCAGAATGATGAAGGAATTACCCGAAGTGGTTACAATTTAATTTTGCCCCCATGGATATGCCAACCATATATAAGAATTTCTCCTGAGGAGCACATACAGAAGATGGAAAGTAAGAAACAGGTTGGTATTTCATTATTTTTCCATACAATACTATCAATCAGTTCCTAATAATTGGTAAAAAAAGTCTTAACAATGCAACTAATAAATATTAAAAAAAGTAACAATACATCTGTAATTTTTGAAGTCATTGTCACATGTGTGTAGTAAGTACTCTCCAAATTTTCACCAGTTATATTTACATCCCATCATCTACTAGGTTGTGAATGTATTGCCATACACCGGACACTAGGAAATGCAATTCAGCACTGAAAAAATGATCTTGCAAATTAGCAAGTTTTGAACCATCAGTCCCACGGAGATACACAAGATTTGCAAGATTCTATAATATTTTAGAATAATTAGCCACAATATTATTATAATCAAACAATAGAATTTCCTTAGAAGTAACAAATAATATAATTAAATTTTGATCAGAAAAATAACAAAAAACTAAATTATGTTATGTGAATTTAAGTTTGAAAACGTGAAATAAATATTAATTAATAAATGTTAATAAGATTCGGCCACTTGCTTTTGAAATTGTTTTCGGAGTATACATAAGGTGTTTAAAGTTTGATCTTTTTTTACATTTGATTGTATTTTGCTGCACATGTAGCCAGCAGCTAAAAATGCGCGTTCAGTTTCGACGCTCCTAGGTGGAATTGACTTAACTAAGATTTAAGTTTCTTCCAGATACTTCCCATTGCTTCCTCCACATTCAAAAAGACTCATTTCTCGTTTTATTATAAGTTGAAGTGATACCGTCAGCTGTTGAATAATTGAAGATAGGTACCTACTTCAATTTGGGGATCCCCCTTTTAGTAAATTCGTGGAAAAAATAAAATCTTGCACGTCTTGCGGTACCCGCAGATGTAATGCCGCTAATTTCATGCGGAATCCTGCATTTACGAGATTGTGGATCTGAGGGATTGCATTATCTGCCAGTCACAAATCCATACTTTGAGCTACTATTAGAAGTTCTAAGTTAGATAAATCAACTAATACCCTACGATCTGACCTGACAACTTCTGGATTTGTAGTCTTGCTATTGAGCACTCACCCAGGCAGACTAATAATAGTAAGTAATAGTTGAAAGTATAACTAATAACTATTAAATCTATTTCCAGGAGGGTTTTGACATAAGTAAAAGAACTCACGAAGACCTTGAAGGTAATGTTATCTCCAGAAAAAAAATGAGGAAGTTGAGAAGGATTACAAGGAGGCCAATAAAAGAAGGGAGCCAGCAATCAGAAAGAAGTGGCGAAATTTGTATTAATGAAACCTGCCTTAATCCATTGGTAAGAATTTAGAACTGTTTCATATGTCATACATTTTGTGAATGTAATTGATACTGTACACAACAATACTATAGTATGCTGTACGGAAATACACGAGTGAATAAACATTCGCTGTTTACTCACAAACATGAGACAATTAGTTGTACTTATCATGCAATATATGATCCCACATCATAACAATTTGAAATTTAACATATAATCCTACATTTATAAGTTCCGTTCATCAACCACTAGAACTAATTGAAGAATCTAGTATTGTTTGATCTCATGGATACTATAATTTATAAGATCATAGTTGCTATTGGTAATTTATCTTGTGAACTTGTAGCAAAAAGTAATATCTAAAACTGAAGTCAGGTTTATTTTAAGAGAAACAATTTGTTCCGCTATATCTGTAGAAAACTAAAAATGTCCTTATACAAGAAATAATAAGACTTAAGTCCTATAGAATTGTTAAAGTTCTAGTTATTCATAAATAATATACATCCTATCTTCTACATTATGTATATTTGTAGGGAGGCAAGTGTGCATATCAACTTTGTAAGAAATGTTGCAAGAATAAATGCTACGAAGAGGTTCTTGATTGTAAAGGACATAGAATACTTGTGTTCACAAGAAGAGAAATGGCAAAAAGCTATGCACGGAATGACCACGAAGGATAATATAAAGGAAGTATCAAAAGAAATTTTAATGTAAATGTAATTAAATTTCAGCTAATACATTTAGTAAATAAATTGGATATGTACAAATGTACAGGTGTGTAATGTTATTTCTGTATAAATATATAATATTTTAAGCATTGTGTCATATTTGTTTATTCTCAAAACAAAAACGTTTCAGCAGTGGCGTAGCGAGCTTAACTCACGCCCCGGGGCACAATACCTTTTTATGCGCCCCTCTTTATCCATTTTAATATACTTATTACTACATATATTATATTCATCTCCATTGATTTTTACATTGCACATTAGTAATTCAAATTGAATAACATGTATGTCATGTACGACGTGAAATTATCTTGCAAGATATAAACACGAACAAGAAACAAATCTACCTCTGTCAGTCTGACAAATCTACCGTTCCGTCATGCCTTGACGGAATTCCGAATGTGGCATTGGTGTTGCTGTCTGAAAGGGCTACATTTTGTATGACCAGTCAACGGCGTACTATGCACAGGTCACTTCCCGCCCATCTGGAAGATGGGAAAGGTCATAATCCTCCCGAAGTCGGAGAAAGACGGTCGTCTCCCAGTGAGCTATCGGCCCATTACGCTGTTGCCTAACATAGCGAACCTGGTCGTGCGATTGGTGGTGAAGCTACTGCATCCATCACTTGCTATAACGGACGCGCAGTTCGGCTTCCGCGCCTGCCGCTCGACAACGCTTCGGTTGACGCGGGCGATCGATCACTTGTCATGCGACATGCAGAAAGCCTTAGACCATTTGTGGTACACGGTGCTTGTTAACAAACTAGATGGAGTCACCTGCGCTGGCTATCACTACACCCTACGACTAACCCTCAGACATCAGACACATACGTGCTGGTACGCCGTAAAGCAGCTTCTATACGCGGCTTACACGGTCATGTCCTCTTTTGTGGATTACCTCGAGGAACGGAAACATGATGTCATGTTCGCACTTCGCTGATGACAGAAATGCGTTCTTTGCGTCGCCCCGTTGCGTTCTGGGCAAAATGCTAGCTCATTCCCTACAAGAATGGCTGGACGAGTATATATGGCCGTCAATTTCGGCCAAACAGTCGCCATATTTTTCAGTCGAAAGTGGTACATACCCTTTCCGCTGCGTCTTCGTAGTGCGGATGTAGCGTAGCAGCCGACAGTCAAATACCTGGGATGCCATTACGATCACACGTTGCCTTAAGTGAACCACGCAATCCGATAGGCTCGTGCTGCACGAGCGTTATTCCGACCGACGTTGATATCCTGGCTGTCGGTCCATAAAAAACGTAAAGGTGTACCGCACCTACATTCAATCCAGGCTGATATATTGGAAGCTGGGGTAGTACGCCCTGGTAACCAGCCAGGCAGGCAGGCACCCCAGGCGCGACAAATATCGCGCTCCCAAAGAACACATTTAACTAAGGTATTAAAGCACAAATTACCAAATATATATGTTCCTAAAATGTTGAAAACTAGACTAGTCGACAGATTTATTGATCATAGATACAAGGTAATGTCTTATAGATTTCAATTTATTTGACCCCGTAAAATCCGTCGTTTAACTGAACGCGTAATTTCAGCAGACCGTCATTATGGCTTTGTATACGCCGGCTAACTTGGCTGATGTCATCAACGCATTACTTTTATTACAGGGCGGCAGGTGTGGCCGCCCGATACCTCCAAGTACTTTTATTTAAGCAGACGGGCACGAGGGACGGGTGTGTATTGTTTTAAGTAAAGTTACTCTAATATCACTGTTATTTTCGTATTCTCAGTTGTAGTGTTACAATAAAATGTATATAGTAATACGAGATACATTCAAAGAGAGCAATTGCAATCATTACTTTGTTATAAGGTATTTGAATGCGCGCGCATAAATAATCAATAATATTAACTACAAGTTCGGTGACCAGGGAAACGGATGCCCAACAATAAAAGTAGTAAGACAATGCAAATGGGGAAATATTGCACATCAAAGCAGACATCGAAAAACCAACGAAGGATCAACGGTTTACAGTTGCCCTTAAATTTTCAACAAATCATCAGTTGGACAGTGTTAATTATTACTGCAATAATTAATATTGCAATAGTTAGCCTACTGCAGTTTAAAGAACTGAAAATTATATCGCTCGTTATCTTCACAGTTTTATATGTCTGTCATTTAGCGGCGCAAATCGTGGCTTTGACGATAGATCCGGCAGAGAAAGACCTACGAAATCGTGGGACCAGTGAAGTTCCTGAATTTGATCGCAATTTACATGCACATGTTATTGAAAACGGCCGATGTCATCTGTGCAACATATATACGAGTAATAAGAAGACGAAACACTGTGGTTTGTGCAATAAATGCGTGTTTGAGTTTGACCATCATTGCAAATGGCTTAACAATTGCATCGGTGCAAGGAACTATTTCGCGTTTATTTCATGTGTCACCACGGCATTGTTTATATCTACTCTTACTTCAGCTTTGTGTACAGCTGATATAGCATTGTTCTTAAAACAACCAGAGTTATTAAGTTTCGAAGCGCAGAAATTTATTAATTGTACAACAACCACGACAAATTATGTTAAATATTGCCAGAGTTCAATTGTTTTTTTAACATTTTTAGTTATTTTATGTATCATCGGGATAGCTATGGCAGGTATTTTGTTGCAGTTGTGCTGTTTTCATATTTACATATCTTTCTTAGGTGTGTCTACTTACGAATACATAATAAATAAAAATAACACTGACACAAAAAAGGTGACATGTAGAAAAAAAAAATTGTATAGTAGGAAAAAAGACAATGTGACAACAACTAATATATCACATAACAAAAACAAAGTAAGTAAGATTAGTAGAAATGAAACAGATGTGGCTAATTTAATTAATGTTTTGATTACCACTGAAATAAATACAGCCAAAAAATTATTTTCTCCAGAACAAAACAAAGTGCATCCCTATCAAGAAAATTATTAGATACTAGCAAACCCGGCGAACTCCGTTTCGCCACCAAATGTCTTCGTTTTTTGTAACATTTCGTTTGGGGATTAAAAGATGAAGAAAAAATTTTTTTTTGTTTTATATTTGAAAAGGAAAAATTTTATTTCATTTCACAACAGTAATGAATTCATTTCGATTACAAAAATGAAGTGTAATTTAGTTGAACTTCTCTAAGTAAAAAATGAAAGTGAATCCAAAGTAAATACTGAATCGAAGCGTTATACGTGTCCGCAAATTATCCGTTTCACTGAAGTGCTCTTTGGTAAACCACATTTTTTGTTTTTTGGTCTGACGTTAACACAAACAAAGAGGATGGTTTCCCAACTCGTGAACACGCAACGTATAGCTGCCCATGTGAAAAACAATGATTTTCTAAATTTCTCCCGCAAACACTAAGCGATTGGCTTTGCGACTTGTTAATTGTCATTGCGAACGGAAGGCTATCCGGAAATTACAATCGTTTGAAGTAAAACGGATGATCAGTCGGAATCATTGGTATTCGAGGAATACATACACTTTCACCTGCATACTTTCCGTTAATAGTGGTTGCCTCAATCAAATTCGGCATTTCTTTTTAGTATGTGCTATGTATCAGAGATGGCGCTGTATAAAAAAAATGATTTTCGCTGTTTTCTTGCTTTTCTCTTGTAATTTTTCCTAAATTTTCTTTGCTATAAACCTCACGGAGCCCGAGGCCTTTCCAACGAATGCAAAACCGTGGAAATCGGTGCGTACGTTCTGGGGTTATAGCGTCAGGAAGGAAAACACGACTTATTTTTATTATATAATTATTACTGGTGAGATAAAAGTTGTTTATTATATGAGTAATCGTAGAGGCCTCATATAAACTATAATATGTGTCATCTATCGACTGAACCTCGGGTCGATTATTTGTGACTTACGTTCTAAGTAAATTTATGCATGTGGTGGTAACGTCGTCAATATGCTTGCATAATATAATTTTTTCTATTGCAATTATTGTATCGTCAGTTTCCTTGCATTGTAGACGGAGGGTAGCGACTTAATGAATAATGAAAGCACTGAAAGCAAAAGATCCCCTAATTAGAATACTACTGTGTACCGCATGCATCCCGTAACGGTCACTCAACATGCGGGGCCGCGGCGGGACGTCGGTGTCGTGACGCGGCGTGGACGAACGGCGTCAGTCAACACGCGGCGACATCTGCCGGTAACTCGAGCGACAAACTTCTTACAGGACATCCGGTGGCAATGTCGCGTGAGCCCGGCCCGGTATGGACTTCGATGCGTTGATTAGGTTTGCTTTTTTTTCGACCTTTTTATTGTTCCACTGCTGGAACATGAGTCTCCGCTCAGAATGGGTGGGTTAAGGCTCTCTGAGAGTTACCTGATGGTTACTGCCAGTTGCTGTTGTCCGTACGCCCTCAGCACTAAAATCGGTCAGAAGAAAGAACAGTATCATTACATAGCCTTTGATATAAAACATGGCATTAAATTTAATTTCAGGGCTTACAAATCGAAATAATAACTCTTTATCTAAAAGCAGCATAATGCTTCGTTTCGCAAAACGTAGTGTGCAGACACACAAACTCGGAATGTTTGAATGTGTGAATCTTACCAGTCGGTGTATGAACTTCCATTGGGTTTGCATATAAATGTCCACAGAATGTATTAAGGTAACATATGTCATAAATTTTTCATGTTCAAACGTTATTAATGACAATACATCTCTTACCAAAATTTCATTCATAATTCTCTTTTTGTGAATCTCAACAAATTTGGCACTAATATTTAGATATCTCACATTTTATCGGCAACCTTATAAATCTATTTTGGCTTTTAAAGTATGAAACTTGTCGGTCTTTTTCAAAAAACATAAACGCTTTTAATACGCACGCATCAGTAAACCCACGCATAAAACTTCTGTGATTAAGTGTACCGATTACTTATTCATATTAAATTATGTACTTAATTTTATTAATGGGCTAAGAGGTATCTATTTCTAAATATAGTGTTAACGCTATGCTACGCTAACGCTTTCTTGGCAAGCGTGGGTTAAGAAACTTTTATTGTGTTATTGGAGCTGTATTAGCATCGTATAGTAATACTGAAAGATGGTATTTTTGAGAGTTTTGTAAAGGTTGCTTTGTGTTTATTTTATTAATGATTCAATTTTTATTTTATACCTTTACCGTGCATACTGCAAATTAAGCATATTGTACCTATGAATGTTGTGTTAGTCGATCGTACTTTAACGGTTGAGATCACTTCCGTAGCCAAAATTGTTAAATAGTTTTTATGCAAAATAGCAAAAGCTTTGTTTTTTGAGTGTTGTGAAACTTTAAATGTCCCTTATGAGCTGGTAAAAAGTATAATTATTCTTATGTGTATTGTTTAAATGCGACTTGGTATTATTCTAATATTTATCCTAAAATAATTGTTGTCTGTATCACAAAACATTTGCGTTATGATTGTACTGGAAGTGATTGAACCCTTAATTTATAATAGCAGAGATATAATATAATTGTGGCGGCTTGTCAAAATTATTATCCCCTCGTACAATGTCTTCTCGTGTATAAACGGTCATAAAATCTATCTTCGCGAAATAAAATGCGAAAAAGCGTCCCATCCCTACATATAATTCAAATATTTGGCAAACGTAAGCCGCGTGCTGCCATAATTCAGCGTAATTGGGCTTTAATAATAAATTGGACAGTTTGTTTTGTCATCCATCCGAAACTGGCCATTAAATTATAGAGGCTCTTAGGTACTTCACTCACCGTCTACGACCTACTAGCGAATACAAACGGAAAGACTAAAAATATAATACATAGTTCCTTGTAGGTCTTACATTACAATAAAAAATAAGAGTTTGTCTTATTGTTTTACACGGTGTGTTTTTATAAATTGTTCTTCACAAATACGATAAAACAACATTGTTCCACTAAAAGAAACCTGTAGTTTGTCGCCGATGATTATACGACAGCTGTGGTTACAAAAAGAAATGTCCAAGAGTGTTGCGTGGTTCCTTTTAATAATGAAACCGGAAATGGATAGAACCAAAATGGATTTCTAAAATGCGTCGGATGTACTTTCGTAATGTCATTTCTATTGACATTGCTGTGCGCGTTTATTAAGAAACGAATATATTTCATCGCAGTTGTGTTTCGTTTATAATCGAAATGTCTCCTGAGAGTACGATAAAAGTTTATTTTAGTTGTGTTAACTTTTAATGGCTACAAAGACCCACCCTGATGCACCCACTGATACTGGGGACTATCCACATAAAGTACACGGTGAAGACAATCGCTGTGAGCGCTTATGCGCTTGTCGTAGGTCAAGTGCATAATTTGTGTCGTTGCTAAGTCTCATTGTTTCAGCTATAATGTCACCGATGTTTAACAAACCACATTGTGATCGATCAGCATCTCTAATTTACTGAACCATTGTTTTAGTAATGAACGTTTTATTAAACGTATTGTAATAGAGTTGCATGGAATCACAATAGCAGAAACTAAGTCGTTTTCTAACATTTGTACTTTAAGAGTATTGTAATTAATATGAAAAAAAAATGATAGTCGAATAACATTAATAACAATAGCACTCGCAAAGTCACGATTTTAAACTTTTTGCACCTGCGCTTCTTAGTAATGAAGTATTGAAAATGAGTACATATTTAATAGGATTTGTTAGAAAAGAAATACAAAAAATTATTCACAATCCTATAAAGAGTTGTTGAACTGCATGTAAAGTCGATTTTGTTCGCGCAAGGTTCGTTGACACCAATTCGGTCGAGATTCGGGAGCGTTCGACTGAAGTACCAGGCTGGTAGCGGGCATTAGGAGGTTGTGAGAGAGCGCGGGTCAAGGCGGTTCGCGGCTCTGTCGCGCGGGTCGAAGACCGCGACGCGCCGACGTAGGCCCCGTTACTCCTTCCAACTTATATTGTCCTAGTACTCGCGCGTGCTTTGTTAAAATCACGCGAATAAATAGAATAATAATTATTAAATATAATAATAATATTTTTTATATCCGAACATACATTTGTACACTTTATTTTTATTCATAAAAGACGGACTCCAATGGTATAATAATGTATGTTCACAGCAAGTAATCAAACTTCAGAAGTTAGTGTTTGTACAATTTACTGGAAATCATTCTCTGAATTGTTTGATTTGATAGCCTATTTTAGGTTTACGGCTATGATTTCGTTAACGAGATTCGAGAGTCAATTCATTTCAAATACCTACTTATTATGTGTTCGAATATGTAATGTCTTTTTGTCAATATGGTATTCCAATGTTATGAATTTCAGACGCGAAGTTTTTGGGTTAGTTTGCCGTAATTACATCATAATAAAGTAATGTTTAATAAGACGCTGTCATAGTTTTTTATACGCACAGTAATGAAATTCTCCATAACTGGGCTTTATCACACAAAATAAACTTGTGTACGAAATGTCGATACCATGAGCCAGAATGCGCGTGACTCCATGTATTACTTAACTTTGGACAATCACATTCATTAATTACACGGTTGTAATAAAGTCTATAGAATATTGTCATTTTAATGTAAACCAGACTAGGTAGTGTTGACAACTCTTGGCCTATGGGCCAATCGATTTGGATTGAATATACAAGCGTGAATATATTTTCATAATTGTATTTTCTGGACTGTGTATCAATATTTCATTCTATATTACATGTAGTATGAATTTCATTCCATGTTTAAAGTATTTTGTATGTAAGTTCGTTATCTGTTATAAGTTACTATCAACAAGTTAGGAAGTATGAACGACACGAGTAGACAAAAGTTGAATATGCAACGTGCAACATTAGAACTCGAATACTTTTAACTGTCTTCAGACACGTGCAAATAGTGTCTTTACTCGGAACTTTTTTATTCACGCATATAATGTAACACGACTGGTAATGAATGCAAGTCATCTTATGGTCCGAAACCCACCGAGCGGCGCGGCTCGCGTAACTCGTCGTAACACAAAAGTCTTCACGTTGTATCGCGAAAGCGTCTCGGGTAGCGATTGATAAGCAATGTTCATTTTAACATTGCCCATTGTTATGCTTTAGCGGCCTTTGGTATTACTTTGAACACTCTCGCGTCCATAGTGTACCTACATTGCAATGTTCGTTACATTTCGGCAAACCTCTAGAATTGTTGTTATCGGTTTTTACATTAAACGTAACCAGGCATTATATATTTTCTTTGTCTTGCAAATGTCTGACCTACCTAGGAAGGACCTAGCTGGGACTTCTTTAGATACAAACGTTCTTAAATGTTTCATTTTTCCGACTGCACCTACCTTCGCCCTTATTTCATAATGTATGTATCTTCTGTGGCTTTCTTCTAACGGGTTAGACGCCTATTGTTAAATTAATATTGTCTGTGTACATTGTAATGCTTTTCATATTACTGTATAAACTATAATAAGTTTTCTATTATATTCTTAACTAGGATGAGAACTATTTATGTTTTATAACATCGTTATTTGTAATAATATTTTATGACCATTCTTTTACACATATTCTATCTACCATCTTCAAACGTATTCCGAATCACATATTGTGAATATAAAAAAAAACTCGATTGTTTCGTGTTTTGAGGTCAGAGGTTGCCAATAAAAATGCCACTTCACTCGACGTTCACTTTATTAGATGTGCAGAACAGAACACGTCCGGAATGCAACTTTAAATGACGATACGTATTATCGCTGGCGGGCATCACAGTTGATGTTCACGTGCCCGCCGTAGTGAATTGAATGAACAGTATTCTTTACGAGCTCCTCCGACGGGGGCCTATTTGCCAGGAGTGCGTCATCGTCGGAGTTATCTATTGCGCGACTCGGTCTCCTGTAGCGAGTGGTCAGGCTCAGTGGATGGCGTGGGTACGAGGTGGTATGTCTTATGAATATGTTTGGATCTGACTCAGCCTTGACCAAGTAGCCGTAGTGGGGTAGGAGTAGTGATAGTGAAATGAATGTCGCTTGTGTTGAGCGTGTACAGGGAAGGGCAGAGTGTGGATCCTTGGGGAACTCCGGCCCTATGGAGCGTGCGAACGATCTTGTGCATTCAACGGAAGCGGAAGTGGCCGTTCTACAGGTAGTCTCTTATGATGGAAATGAGCGTGTCTACCACCTGGCAGCATGTTTTTCAATTAAAAATAAACATTATACCGCGAAATTAAGATTGATCTTAACATGCAACGTGAATATGTTTATGTGAATCGACTATGTAATGTAGGTACCTACTAGAAAACGCCCTCAATTCTGTCCACTTGCATCTACATAGTTGTTCCGCGGAACTTTTAGTTTTAATTGTTCTTTAAATCATAACAGTTACTAGTGTCGTTCTTCCGATTGAAATGATATAATTAAACTTTACATCACGCCCGTAATTCACGAGGTAGGCAGATGAGTGTAATTGCACTCACACGTTTCATCAGTTACGGTTACGTCCTACCATAGAATATGGAATGAGCCTATAGCCATAAACATGATACAAATCCAGATTCCGAGTCGCTACTAGAAATTTCTAGAACAAAATCAAACAGTACCCCCGACCGGGAAATCGAATCCAGAACCTCTCGAGTAGATAATATCGATACATTCCGAAGCGATAACGGAATATATCATCATTATTATGAACATGGTGTACAGTGACCACAGTAGAGCAATGCACACGTATGTATGCACGTGACTGCGAGCGCAATCCGTGCGGAGGGGACGCTCCGCGTGGCCACGTAGCTCCCAAATTGTCTTCGCTTTGCATAATTGAAATGCGCTCCTGCGTATATTGCCAGATACTCCACCACATACGTGTATATAATAACTACATATAAGTAACAAACATTGTTCGAATTATAATAACAAGATATAGTTTTTATTTTAGATTTTATAATAGTAATCCTAGATTGGTAATATAATTGCGTAACTCGCAATCGGCAAGCGTCGTAGATCATGATCTTGATTGTTCTCATTCTGGATGAAGAGTCGCGTCCAACGCTGGGGCGATAACAGCGTTTGATGATGATGGGGAAAATTAATTTTGACTGTGATATGAGCCGAAGCGAGATATAAATAGAGTCTCGAATTGTTTCACTTCAACACTGCGTTGCTGCCTTACAGCGTTCAATACTTGTCAAATGTATGTCTAGATATTATTACATTTACGAGACTATTGTATTTTCGATATTCCTTAACGTGATGTTTCCCTAATCGATTTGCGTGTATGAAGTACGTCAAGTTTGTAAGGATACAGAGACTTTGGCACTCAGTACGCTCTGCCTAGCCCATAAGGGTTCTGTCGTGACGATGTATAATGAATTGATAGTTCAATGTTATATTAATCGATCTGTAACAGAACGCTGCACAGACGTGTTTGCACTTGCGTACCTGAATCGCGCCTGCATTGTATCACGATTGTGGCGCGCGCAGTAATTGATAAGTGAGGTACCTACATTTGCGTTGTCCGGTGGACGCTCGCGGGCCGGCGTCGGTCGTGACGGCGGCGCTTGCGGTTTACTTCGTTTCTAGGAACCGGCCGTTTTGTTGATCACAATATTTATCTTTGCAATAAAAATAGGTAAAGAGAAATGTCGAATGAATCTATTAGGTGCACGTCTACTGTGTACAGCTATTCGACATTTGGTTCTTTCCGTCTACCTGACAATATAGTATAAGGTACCTGACAATACAGTAATGATAATAATAATAAAAGTTTTTTTACTCCTTTCTAAGATGTTCGTATGGATTTGGTATAAGCTATACCAAGTTATTATTATAGAGGAGTATGTTATAATATGTGTTACACGTACATTAAATTTAATAAAATATTCAACATTTATATTCACCCTGTGAGTGACTGACAAATAATAGTCAGTGCTAAGACTCTATTCTCACTACAGCTTCGCTTCGACTTTGCTGTGATGAGTATTGAGCCTTAAACAGATTGTGAATCCCTCGACATGAATATTAAATGTGTAATTTAAACTTTAAAGATTTAACAATTTGCAGGTAAATTTCGCAGGTAAGTTTTTGAAAATGCCTATGTTGAATCTCTATAAATTAAGTTGTGAATATTTTTAACGTAGTAAATAATATTAGTGAGTTGGATGAAGATTTTTATTGTTCACTTTATTTCTTGAATATGAGTTGATTTTTTACGAAAATTATCCATTTTTTCCCTAGCCACTGATATATTAATATATTCGAAGTTATAATAGACAAAAGTACCATTCTCATATACCATATCCATTCTCGAACATTCGATTCCATGTCAGAACTTCGAAATTACGATTCTAGTGGAATAATTCGTGTCTGTGAAATCTGTCTATCGCAATAATTAAACGTCAACAGAGCAGGCTTAGCACTTATGCTTTGGCATAGCACGTTGTGTAGAGATGACGATATCGAAGTTCTAATCAGGTCCAACGTTCATCCATGCTTCGAAATACGTTAAGACCTTATAACAAATCGTAATTTCACGTTATTAAATTCTTATATAGTAACCGAGACCCGGCAAAAATGATATTCGCTTTTGTGAAAATAAATTAATATTTTCGTTAAATTAAAGCCGTCAATCGAATTAATTTTATCGGAATAGCGGCGGGGTTACTGCTCAGCAAGTAAATGACAAAACGCGGTAACTATGTATATACGGAATCCTTCCGTTTTCTCCGTATACAGCTTTGCCGTTTAATGTCTACGCACAATCATTATCATGTGTATAATTGAGAGGATGAGAATGCGATCATAATGAGATGTAAGACCGCGTTCACACTACTGTTAGTTATGTTCTAGAATATTAATCTAGTGTGGGTACCAGCTAATTTTATGCTTACGCATCCTTAGTGAGGTACTCGTATTTCACAGCGTTTGGTTTTTTAAATGTAGGTAAGTACTTTTAATTTCCTATGATTGTAATTATGAATTTGCCATTGCAATAGCTATATTAAACATATAGGTATGTCTTTTCAAAATCGATTTCGAAGCTATTTCGTTTTAGAGGTACCTTATGGTGCACCTCATGAAACCAATCAGTCTGCTACTTGCCAGTTGCGTGTGGTGGTACTACAACCTAATCATACACAATTCTACGGTACGAGCAACGACGCGATAGTCTTAAACATGTTGGTATTGAATTGTAAGAATGAAATTGTCTTTCCTAAAACTACTGTCATACCATTCGATTCACGCTCGCTTCGATATCTCACTTTGTCTCGATTGGAATGCAATACACAAACTTCTCTTTTCGTTTCACGAGGGTGAGGATATAACGCGATAGAGTAAAGCGGGCAAAATAGTGAGCGTACGAGTACAGTTTGTGAGTGAGTTCAGTAATAAAATATTGCGGAATGCATTAAAGATTGAAGGTAGCGAGTGTTGGCGGAGCGCCAAGTGTGACGGCGCCGTGCGCGGCCGCGGCGGTTTGCAGCGCGCCACTTGAAACTATTACAAAATTGTTTTAGCGCATAGCGACTTTCGAGATTTGAGTTTTTAATAATTATAGCAAAACATCATAAACTTACACTCGCGCATTTGACTTACGCTACCGTATAGTTCAGGGTAAGAAATGTATAAAATGAAAATGCAAACAAAAAATATAGCGTCAACAATATAATTCGTACTTAAACAGGGTAGCACTGCTATGATGGTTATTATAGACTTATTAACCCTTCTCATTCTGAGAGAAGGCCTGTGTTCAACTGTGGAAGGACAAAAAGATAGAAGACGATGATACGCACAATAATAATAATAGCAAAACGAGTAAATAATATTATTATCATCACCATTATCATCATCATTACCATCATAATCACCATCATTATAAGCCATTGTAGGTCCTCTGCAGGATATAGGACGCCCTAATTGGCGCCACTCCTCCGAGTCCTGAGTCTTCCGAATCCAACAGTATCCCAGATCGTCAGATAAATAGAGTACGATTGTAAATTCTATAACATTCGAAACATACAAACTGTTCATTAATAGTAGTTAATTGTAGCTACAAGACGACGCTTTGATTACGTTTGGTGGAGAGTGTCGAATTGACATCGCAGTGCGTGCGTGCGTACGTGTGGGGCGCGTGGGCCGGGCGCGACGCGCGACGGTGGTGCCGCGGCGCGGAGAGTCAGCCGGCGTCGCGTCGCTTCGACGGCTAATGACCGATTAGCCGTCGAACTTACGTCGGCGACTTTGACAGAGGTATGCTGGGATACATTTGATGATGCTTTTATATCGTGGACTTAAATGTTCGTGATTTGCACACACTAGTGATGTAATGAATATTCGCATTCTCGTTCGCAAAATTTCTGCAAATGTTTTGCGAATATGAATATCAGAAAAATGATAATAAAATCAAAATCTTTTTATCAAATATTATCATTTAATAAAATCACTAAGCTTTTCTGATGTTTTTTTAATACAAGAAAAAATAACTTAACCTCGTAATCCCATGATCAGTTATTACCATATACCTAATTTGATATTATTATTAATGTATTTATTTTATTTTTCACAATCAAGCTTAACAATTAAATTTTCATTAGAACTTATAAGACAAAAAATGTTTAATGCAATGTAACCAAACAAAAAGAAGTTCTTCTATGAAATTTTCTACAACACTATCACACACACACGCTTCAACTAGGTGAGAACTGGGTCCGAAACACCCAAGTCAACAGTGGGAGTCACTAATCACGGGACCAACAGGCCAG
>DWFO01000862.1:0-17875 GCA_018246595.1 Mimoniades nurscia nurscia
TAATATTATTTACGGGCTAGTTAGTTGCATGTTTGCATTGTATGTCATGCGTTTCGTAAAAAAAAAAAAAAATGGGGAATGTTCTACATTCCTCTGCCTACCTCTACGGGGATTGCAGGCGTGAAGTTACTTACGTTTCGTAAAACACGGTGAAGCGGACGTCCCCGTCCAACTTTTCATGTCAAATATTTGCAAAAATGTGTTTTGATCTCTCACTAAATTATACGAATGATCTGACTAATATTAATATAATATCACGCCTTTTTCTTTCTTTAAGGGATAGCCAGAGGAATTTAATAATAAAAATGATTTATTTGCATACTGTTTCTGTAAAACGTTAGTAGTATAATTATACGAGTATGTACATACATATCTATATATACATACTCGTATGTACATATTCATACATATATACACATCTGTGTATGAATAAACTGTGTGTGCAGTAAAACTGCAAAATAACTGTAATATACTTACAGGGTGGATCTTTAGAAATCATGTGTGATTTGAATGGAGTTCTTCTATGGCTACGTTACATACAAAAAATATATTTTTTTTTTCTATAAAATAATTATCTTTTCGGATGCACATACGAAGTTATTCGTTCATAACAACTGATATAGATTCTCCTAGTTTGTGGCCGAAATATTTTTTTTGTTAAGTAGCAAGTAGAGCCGGCTCATAACACACAATAATTCTTTTGTTTCTGAGCGGAGAATAATAAGATATTTCGGAGCATTGACAGGTTAAGCCTCGTATTGACAGTGATGTCGAAATTATTCCAACCAATCACACTGACTATAGAGCTAATGTGGAACAGAAATGCCACATGCCAGTTACCTACATATATATTTTGTGGTAAACTATATATTTATTAAACGTGTATAATAAATAATTATAAATATCTCGGGACATCTCCACACACGGCCATCTAATTCCAAACTAAGCGTCAAGAGAGCTTGTGGTATGGTAAACAGATGGCTGATAAACTACATATATATATACATGTAAATACATACTTAAATAAATATTAAAAAAAATTATGACTTTTCACACCCAGACACATAACAAATACCTGTGCTCATCACACAAATATTTATTCCGGGTAGGAATCGAACCCACGACCCCCGGCGCAACAGTCAGGTTCACTAACCACCGCACCAACGGGCCTGTCGATATCTTACTGTACTGTACCTGACTGCTCTGTGGTCGTGTTGGTTACAAGTGTGACTGCCGATCGGGAGGACAGGGTTCAAATCCCGGGTCGGGCATTTTCGGATTTTTCCAATGTAGATTTTCTACTAGTGGCTCGGAGTCTGAATTCTTGCACGGTGTATGGCATTAAACTCACGGTGTATGGCAATAGTAAAGGTAATTGGTTAAACGTGAGAGTGTACTATACTCCTCTGCCTACGTCGTCAGGGGTAACAGGCGTGATTTTACGTTTATGTTTTATTTGAAGTCAGTGGCAGAAGCGTTGGTGCAACTTAGTACTGAGATAGTATACCAGTTACAAACATTCTTAGACATACATATGTATATTGTTTGAATAACAATTGATTTAAGCCACTAAAAGTAGTACCATCGCCGGTAAACCGAATGTGTGCTCTAATCATAAGCAATAAAGTTAAAAATGCTTTGAAGAGGTCAAAGATTTAATATGTATGTTAATTCTAATTTATTATGGATTGGAAACATAACGAGAACATGTTTTTCGCGAGTAGGAAACAAACTTATTTCAGGGTCAGTTCGATGGTACTCAGGGCATCGCTCCTTCCTCATAGGACTAAGACGCACTATATTCATTTTTCCAAAAGTTCCTTAGGAATTTTGGATGTTAATATTGTGTAAAATTTTATGCATTCCGTATTAAATAAAGTTAAATTATAAAAGTACGGTTGAGCAATGAAAAAATTACAAACGATTGAATTGATATTGCTTATTTAAATTTAATTTTGATGTAGATTACAATCCGATTTAATCTAATTTTGAACAAAACTAAAGTTCATTGAAGCCAGTAAAGTTTGGCAGAGTTGAGTTAACATGTATGTATTTCTGCCTAACCCCTGCTTTCGAACTTTTTATTACTTTATATTAACATACGCAAAGATTTTCAAATAATAGTTATACATAGTAATTTGATTTTTTTAATTTGAGTATCGGGCGGCTTGAGATAGAAGAATCAGCGTGCGCCATTTTTTTTATTGATATTTAAAATATATCAGAAAAATCACCAACATTTACTTAATTTCTGTTAATATATAGCATCCATTTAAGAAGTTAATGACCAAAGTCATTAATACCTCATGTCGATTATTACGTAGACAAATTAAGCATACACAAGTCACGTTACAAAAACACGTTCCAAATACAAATTTAAAAATCACACGAAACTTTTCGTCAACGAGTGGCGTTTCGTAAATGTTTATTTCTCAACGGCCCGTATCGTTCTGTGGCCGTCCTTGGGTTTGTACCGTTCAGTAGTAAATTGCCGTGAGGCTCTTTATGATGTGCCTTCCCCTAAATAAATATTTTATATAGAAAACAGGGCTACCTTAGAATAATAATGTTTACCGCTTCTGTTTGCATAATTTTATGAGATGATGCCGCGGACATGTAATAAGAGTGCCTATGCATTGTAATTATCCAACTCAGTTCAAATATTTCCGTTACATTCAATTTCATGTGTTGCGGATATTATTTTAACATTACCGATGAGGCACCTGGTAAAGAATTAGACGACTGCTTGCCATGTTTTATGTATTTTCGCTACAATCTTTGAGTTTCATCTTAGAACTAATGTTAAACTCGTTCCTAGACACAATTTCGCGTTAAGCGCTACAAAATTACTCGCAAGTGCGAATCATGTATTAAAATATGAAACAGTAAGTGTAAATTATTTTCTACCATCTGTGAAGGTAGACCGGAATAGTACAGTATATAAAACATTTCGTATAGCACGTTAACTATAAATGAATTAAACATTTCAACGGAGCTAAAAGATATATAGAATTGTGGATACCTTTTATTAGTTATTAAATCAGACAGTACTATTTCAAGGAACACAGTAGTGAAAGTGGATTTCATGAGGATACTGTTTATTCTAAAAATGAAACTAATACTGAAATTGTTGAATAAATTCCACATCGGTAAATAAACCTGTGGTGTTGCAAGTAGCCTCTAGTTCGTTTCCAGCTGGACATCTGCACGATGACTTTCAATCACTTCTAGATCTGTAATTGAGTCTTTGTCTCGACATCCATTACTTTCTTTGTACAGCAAACTATATAACGGGTGTTACATTGGCAGTCATTGTATTACACAGTTAGCAATGAGTGCTTTTCAAATGTCGTTTACAAAAAGTAATTTTAGGAGTCGCTCTGGAATCTTCTATAATTTAAGACTAATTATTAGCACACTAAGCACACAATAAACGTACTATATAGAATATAACATCAAACAAGAATTTTCACATAAACGTATATGATTTTAAAAGTTCTTTTGTTAAAATAATTTTTGTCATAAACAAAATTACGATGCGTCCGCCATATTTTAATTATATATTATTCGGATGTAGGTAATTTTTTCTTGCAATGTAAACAATTTAACGATTACGATCGATCTTTGATGTACGTAATTGTATATTAGATCAAAGGTGTTATTGTAAACATAACAGTTAAAATATGATTTTATAATATTTTTACAGCCGGTCTTAACATTCCGATATATTTAACGTCGATACAGGTTATTTTTAAAGAGACATATACATTGAAAGTTGCACAATTATTAGTGACATTTACAGCAGACCAGGTTGTAGAATTGATTCCTATCTAAAACTTTTTGTGCAATAATTACAATGGTTTGCTTAACTTCGTAGTTAAATTAGTACATATCAGTGATAGTTTAGAAATATGTATGTACATATATGAAATGTCTTCTACTGTCTGATATAATCTCTGCTTAGTTTAGGATAAGTTGCTTATAGGAGAGTTAGAGACACAAGCATGAGCGACATGACCGAGACTCATCTCATGGGGTGAAAAGCGAAAATGTTTTTATTACTTTTATTGTATTAAATACTATTTAAAAACAGAAGATTCATCCATTTCCGCCATTACTCAGAATGGATTAATGCAGTATATTACATCAGTGTTTCATAGAAAATAGACATTTGCAAGCCTTAGTTTTGAGAAATAATACTTATAATCACTGCTGATTATGTATAGACTACAATAGATCTGGGTCTTCCACGCCACCTACGAATCAAAAGTCTTCACTACCATCAAAACATCCATGCAATCAAACATTACCATTTGTAACTATTGTAATAATAATAACTTCACTACCATCAAAACATCCATGCAATCAATCATTACCATTTGTAACTATTGTAATATGTTGACCAGTTTTAATTACTTTGGACGTTTGACTATATTTATTACAAGTTATAAACCAGACTCTACAATATGTTTCAAAGCGCTACAAAGTTCATAAATTGTAAAAAAATTATTTATACCATTTACGGGCGAAAGTTTCAACTCCATTACGTCTCTTATAAAAATATATAGTTTTTAATTAGGGCGATTGTAATGTATCCTTTATCTATATTATAAATTTACATTAAGCACGCATTTTTAATACAATAAAGATGCAATGAAACAAATAAAAATTGAAACGAAATGAAGTCTCATAATAAGTTCTAATAGTAAACTCACTGATAAATGTACATAATACAGATGACGCATCAAAAATAAACGAAATAAACAGCCACGCGTGAATACGGTGCTTTAAATCGCTAAGTTGAATTTTACGTGTTTGCGTGACGTGCAACTGTGTGCGTGCCTCTGCAGGTATTGTACGCCTCTCAGTTCCCATCGGGCTGCGGAGCTCGGTGCATGTGTCGTAGGGGATGTTATCGTTCTTCGTTTTAATACGCGAGCCGGCGCGATCCGAAAAAATTCTACACTTTCCACACGAACATTTCTTACAGTGTTCAATGAAGATAGAAAAACTTTTACCCAATGTATTACTCCAATGAAAAGTAACTCGGTTATTTTGTTAAATTAAAATTAAACGACGTAATGAATCTTTGAATATACGTTACGGTAAAGAAAAAGTGATGTAATTTAACAATTATATTTCGAATAAACTATAGAATCAAAATAATATCCCGCTAAATATAGTCAAGCTATTTTTTTATAGATGAGAATTAAATAATACGTTGAATAAACTTTCAGTGATTTAAGTGAAGTCAGAAATTTGGAACTTGTGAGTGATTTCCAAGTGAACAGTGCAAACTGAAATCGTGTTTTTGTGGATTTAATTTATATTTGTGAATACATTTTTTTTATAAACAGCAACAATCGTAAGTAAAACAGATTATTTAATATGTTATTTTAAATTAGTATCATTTATCAGCCTAATGAGAATAACGTAATCGAGTTGTATAAAAACATAAAAATGGTATGATAAATAGAAGTCATTGATTTCGCCGTTTCAAAATTCTTCAATTTGTAACGAACAAATCTGTGAAAAAAACAAAATATTAATCGTACATAATCTGTGTGGACTAGAAAAATTATATTACTGAACATTAAGGAATTATCTAATAATCTCCTTTTTCTTCGTATTCATAAAGTACACGGAAAATTATTAAAATAAAAACCTCAAGGGGCAGTGCCTCAAGGGATCGTTACTTCGTTCAGTATTTCGAAACTCACATTGATAACGTTAGCTTTTGGGATAAATGTTTACAATTATTAATAATTATCTTGTAAAAGCTCCATCCTCTTACATTCCTACTGTTTACATAACTTTTTAGACGACATATTAAAGAGAATCCTAATAATTTTATTATGAGTTTTAAAAAGATCTTGATTATCATGAAAACAACAAAAATTTGGTCTGAGCACCATAGTTCAAATCCATGGTGAACCATTTCCGATTTATGCTACTATCGTCTAAGTTTCCAATAATTTGTGACACCCCTTAAGCAGAGTTGACCCCTCCATTTGATTGAGAATACTTGAAAACATAAATAATGCTGAGAGTTGAAGTTCCTGCCTACCTAATTTTATAATGCATACAGTGTTATTTTTAAGTTTGAAGTTTTTGCCATATGCTGTGAATATGGTCTGATATAAAAAAAACCCAAAATCGTTGCTGCTTAATTCTTCGATCAGGAATTTTGAATGAAAAGTTCTGCTAACTTTAATTTTGATTTGTCTACTTTATTACAAACATCAACATCCCATAAAATAAGTAGCAAAAAAATCGAGCACATTAGAATTCATATCGGCTCGTACCCATTAAAGTGATATTAAGCGTCTTGGTAATGATGATATCACAGTACTTACTGCCTAAACTTTATTTGCCTTGACCGAAATACGCCAGAAATCACCAAATTTCATACATTATTTGAACTATAAGCAAAGTTGTGTCGTGTCGATGCAAAACTTCGTGAATTTATAGTTGATATTGCCGCGTGATCAAGGACAGATGGTTTAGATATTATTGTGTTTGATGTAAGTTATGAACAAAGTGTTTTATTTTACTAGCGGCGTAAATTCACCGATTAGACAAAACGTCTGTAGAGACGGAAGAAATATGTATAAGTATAAAAGTGTATTACGATGCGTTCGTTTAGTTTAATTAATAAAAAAATCAAGATTGTGAAGTGAGTTCAATAATCAGAGACAGTACATACTATTTTTGATAATTGAAGTAAATAAAAAAAGGACATAAAAGTTTGGTAATTTTTTTTTATAAATATTGGAGAAAAAACCACAGTCACAAGTTAACGAATTTCTTTAAATAAACTATTAAGAATAGTTTCATATGTGTCCAAGTAAGTTGAAGTAAAAGAAAACATTGCCCTCTCTCTATAGGTACATTCAGAGCAAAAACATTTTCGGAATGTTGACTCGAGAACTACCATGCAAATTTACAGCTAAACAGTGAACAGTATTAAGACGGTGAGACCAATAATCCGCGCCATTAGGCGTTAACCAGTAACCAGCCACGCTCTTACGCTACATAAATCTTGCCTTTTCTAGCACTAAGCACCCGAGCCATTAAACACTAACCACGCCAAACATAAGCGCTGTAAATACTAGGTTAGCTTGACAAATAGACGACTATTTCCAGAAGTAAGTATTACGGCCGTTTCGAATAGGGTTTAGATTCCTTATCGTATCGTGAGACGCTAACTTGTCAAAGAGATTGCTTTATTTTTGATGCAGAAACTTTACAACTTCCGACATATTGTAGGTTTCGAAGAGATATGATACTGTATTTACAGGATTTAATACAGTGTAAATTCTATAATCAGCTTGTAGTATTGCTTGATATTGAGTGCAGTGCCAATTCTTCTATTCCAACGGCTGAATAGGTTGCGAGATGCCTTGTCGATTCTTACTTTTCGATTAAATGCCTGTAACATTATAATTATCGGTTTTCTTATTTCCAACTTTGCTCCCTCACAAGTTTCCAAACTTATTAATACATACCAGGTAACAGGCTCTGTAGACTTTTAATGTAGCGCAGACTTAGTGGATGAGTTTCATGTAAAATGTTTTACTGAGAGTTTGAGCGAGTTCATTTAATTTAATGGAAATCTAATTTATCTTTAGGTCTACAATAATTTTAGCGCACGTAGAGCATTCTTCTAATACGTGTAATATGCATGTGAATGCCGTAAACAATGCCAAGTTTGCCCAAAGTTGCATTTCCGTTACTTATAGGATAATTTAATAAATGAGAAATTTAGAGCAGATCGAAATTCATAATGGTATTATGACGTTACCACAAGTTTAACTTAATTGCAAAATTAAAAAATAAATAACGTAACGCCTGTAATCGACGAAGAGGTGTACAGAGGAGTGTAGTACTCCCACATTTAACCAGTTACGCTTACGTGCGATCATGGAATAAAAGGCGAGCTAATTGCCATACACCGGGCACATACTCAGATTCCGAGTTATTACTAGAAAATTTCTATGGAAAAATTTGCTGGTATGCGACCCGAGATTTGAACCGAGAACCCACACCGCTCGATCGACGAGACGATCCAAGTACCTACCTATAGAATGAAACAAAGAAGTTTTTCAAATGATAAACATAATTGTATCTCAAAGTGATTCGTTGAGGTAACCTACTTACACTGCAATCGACACAACAGATAAGTCCAATTCAAATGACTAATCCCGCAGGCCACCCGTCTGCGTTCTAGATCTATACCCGGATAATCTGAACGCAAATACTGTGGTGCATAGAAATTCAGTGTTTTATCCGTCATTGTTTATTTTAAGTAAATCATTCGCTGCGGGATTTGCATAAAAACATTTCACGCTGTAGCTATGAAAAACAGTGTGATCTGTTTTTGCACAAATGTCTATTGCGGTTTTACATTAATAAGTACTGGCACCATTATAAAGGCTACAAAAAGCGTGCAAATTTCCAAATCAAATCCACGCGCTATAATTGGATCCGAGTGTAATATATAGTTAGTTAATGAGTGATCCTGTGAATAGAATAGAAATACCTATTCCTAGTCTGTAATGTAGCGGCTGTAGTTGGGAGGTTAAATAACACTCGCGCTATAACTATACACGAAATAAAGTAGTAGTGACTTCGATAATGAACTTTCAATTCTAGGGCTATCATTCTGTTATTCATTAGATGTTTATGGAAACTTTTGAATGAAGTCGTAATGGAAATGTTTAAAGCGTTCGAAATTTAATTGAGTTAGCTCACTGAAAACAATTATTTAATCGACAAACTGCAACGTTGGTTATTATATTAGTAGTGACGTATCATATAGATATTCGCTTTTGAAATGTAATGTATAAAATTAAACAGCCTTTTAAAGTGGCTTTGGGTCCTGATATTTGGAATCCGAACCCCTGTTATACAACTGTAGCTAAAGATACATGCGTTTTAAAATTGATTATACATTTGAAATCCTCAACAAAAACATTATAACATGTGAAATTTGCCAATCAAAGGCAGTGGTCTTTGTCTTTAAACGTTCTTATTCTGTAAGATGAACGATATCTAATAATGAAAACATGAAAAGTTTCGACGAACATTTAATCAATAGATATTATACAATTCTTAGGGTCATAACACGCTTCTATATATTACAATGTTTAATGTAATGTTATTTTTTATTTGATAATGCCTAATAACCAGTTTTTTTTTCACCTGTAACTTTTAATAACTGTAGAGTACATATATAATTGTCAGTTGTATTGACGCTTCATCATGGTTAGTTATGTTTTTAGTTTATTACTTTTAGCTAGTATGGAAGTCATACCTACGACTGGCATACTAGTTAAACGAGATCAACTAAAACCCAAAGGATTCTTCTATAAATTTAGATCACAGTTCACAGTCTAATTGACGAAGAAGACAGGTCCAAAGTAATGACTAATTCTGCGGACGGCTGCCGCCTCCCTAGATTTATCTGCTGAATAATCTGGAGCAAATGTCTTTGAGTGTCTGGAGTACAACCAGTGCTTTGAGTTAAAAGTGCTCTGGTTTGAGTTCGTCTCCATAATTTCCACTATTATTCCAACATAGCAAAATTTCTGTATCAAGATGAAGAACTTGGAGCATACTCTGTATAGACCGCATCTGCGAGAGTTGAATATATCATTACAATTGCCTTTTATGAAAAACCAATATTGATAGGTCAACGGACAATGTTAAGTTTGCACTATTTATGTCACTAAATATTCAATATAGATTTCACAAGAATTACAAGTGCTACTCAAATGTGCTATGAATCGTATGAAATCAACCAGGTGATCTCACATTCGGGCAAACTTCTATCTAAATTAACTTGATTTTACCGCTTAAACAAATCTTGTAAGCTTTATTTAAACGTTTAAAAACAACATGTTAAACGTGAACATATGTTGTAGTATCACACATCCGATGAAAATTGTTTAGAGGAAATTTAATCATTGTCGCTAAAAACATAATATTTTAAGCATTGTATAAAATATATGAGCTCAAACGCAATAAAATCCGGTCACTGGTTCCCAAATAACCCCGTGGCTAATAGCAGAGAAATAATTAAACCACAACCGGCTAGATATTTTTAAAATCCTCTAAAGGAATAATGATACTTAGGTCTGCTTTGTGCCAAAGACATTGCCCTGGAACTCTTAAAATGTTGTTGGCTTTTATTTCCGTTGAACTAACAGGTTCACTGTCGATTTTAATACATTTTCTTTTGTGAAAAAAAAAGCATAAGTGGCTACTATCACCTATGTGCATCTGCAATCAACTTCGAATAAGACTTTTGAGTAAAATTGAGTAACTGCTCTATCTAGTATTAAATATTAATGAGACCATTAATTATCTGGTATACAACTTAAATACTAGAACATTAGTTACGAGTACAGTATACGTTTCAAAACTAATACATTCATTTTTATAATAATTACGACGCTATGGAAACTTATGTACATACTAGTGGAATAATTGCCACGAATAAATTTCATTCATATTGTGCCGCCTAAAGTTTACTAAGTTGAATGGAACAGAAATGGGTTCTTGATGCCTACATTTTACATCACTACATTGCTCCCGTCCACTTTTGGGAATGTTTGAAGGCCTAAAGGCATTTAGTAAAAATCTATATTATTACATAACGATAATAATCTGGGCAGAGTAGGTATTGAAAACGGGACACGTGGTTATATAGAAACGTTTAGGACTATATTAAAGTTTTGGTGCTTTGTTTTAGTAACATCACGCCTGTAATCCCCGAAGAGAATGAAATCCCCGAATGGATGTAGAGCACTCCCACGTTTCACCAGTTACTAGCAAGTCCCGCGATGGAATAGGTGGCAAGCCTATTGCCATATACCGGGCACATGTCCAGACTCCGAGCCACCACTAGGAAATGTAAATTAGAAAACTTAGTATTGCCCGACCCGAGAATCGAACCCAGGACCTGCCATTCGGCGGTCGCATTTGCAACCAACACGACCAACGAGGCACTTTGTTTTAGGTTATAGTTTTACAGTAACAAACGTTCATTAACTGTTATGGTTCTTACCTCCTGTTTGCTTCTAGATGTACATCATTTTGTGTATCTTATTAGTGATAGCTCATTTCCGCAACAATGTATTTATTAAATATTGATGATTAAACAGAACGGGCAATATCAAATGCTCCATTTTCTGAAGTCCTAAATTTTAATGCGTTCGAAGTGACCCATCAAGCGTCTGTAGCGTTGGTTCTAAAAGGTTTACGTCGTTTTCATGACTTTCAAGTTAATGCTTGGTGTAAATAGACTGGAGTTAATAAACTGGTTTAGGGCACACGGAATGAGGTGATTACTGAAGCATGAGAATAAAGAGTTAATTCTGTGCGACGTTACTTAAATACATCGTACATTCAAACCCTAATTATACACACAAATTAAAATTTTAGGATTCGTATCGTATCACTTATTAATATGTGGATTCAGAGAAAGAACATATCCAGTCACGTCGCCCTTGAAATGTAAACAAACTATTGGACACTGATGGAGCGAACAAAATGCAGCGATCGTGATTTTACAATCTTATCCTGGACAAAATGCTTTCCGCACATTTGTTTCTCACGTTGACACGAACCTGACATTATAAATTCTAAGAGTTTATTAAGTTTGACGTAACTTCGTGCCTGTTATTCACGAAGAGGTAGGCAGCGGAATGTAGAACACACCCACGTTTTCCCCAGTTACGTTTACGTTCCACTATGGAAAAGATGGTGAGCCTATTGCCATACACCGGGCACATATCCAGACTCCGAGCAACTACTAGAAAGTCTAAATTAGAAATTTTTTGTAGTGCCCGAGCCAGGGTTTATCAAGTTTGATTGAATAATAAACATCCATGTTACAAAGTGAATTAAATGAAAGTGCGAAAGAACGAAAAAGCTTCAGTGCTAAAAGGTTACAGATGCTCTGCAAGTTTCATCTCGGGCTGATAATAAACGAGTAATTAACACCCAAAGGTAGTCTTGGGTGATTAATTACTCAAATTAGTGGCGTTCGGTGTAAGAGATATCGTATCGTTGAAGATAAACGATAACCGAAAAAAAGACGAATTATATAAGTGAAAGTGCTGCCAGATACAAACAAATATGGCAGAAACATAGTAATACAATTTTCGGTGAGCGAATGTACAATTAATACATACAGAGATGTATATTTGAAACGTACAAATGTGGAGAGAATACCAGGACCTCATTAAACGAGGAACGGAGAAAACAGCGGGATATTTGGAAACATTCAAATTGTGTTGAAGAGCGCCTACCTAAAATTTTACAATTTTCATGAATATAATATCACGAATGTACTGAAGACATAGTAAAAGGAACGTACATCAAGCCTCGACATGTTAGAAGACTACAAACGATCTGTAAAATAAGCTCCACTAAATGCGGTTGGCTGTTAATGGATAGGTGATTAGGGTTTAATATTTAAAGCGTTTCCATATTTCTTTTAAGTGGTCAAATGATAAGAGGATATATGGTCAATTATCTGAATCAGATTGATTTGGTGGCTAGTTAGTAATAGAGACGTTAATAATTGAGTAACCGGTTGAACCATGAGCAAATATTCGACTTGTTCACCATTCACAATGGAACACAACACGCCGGTGCATAATGTTACTTGTGACTATACGTATATTGGATACTACATATGTATATTATGAGTGAAGTGGTGCTTTTACAACCAAGCCAGCTACAGCTATATTTATTTCCATCTTTCTACTACATTTTGCATGTGATCCGATAGGACATTAAATTCGGTTTGGGAAACTAATCGGTTGGATAATATTTACACATATTAAAAGGTGGTGTATCTGGATTGGATGGATGGACTTGGATTTGATTGTGATCTCTAAGAATTTTAGAAGGATCGTTTTGATATTGAGTTCGATGATTTATCGTTTATATGTTTTTGCCACATTCCAGTAACTCGCTTATCGCTTACAAGTCCAAAGTGAAACAACTATCTAGTGAACATTCTGTTGTCTGGTAATTTTCATGTTTTCAGAGGTTCGCCGGTAAATTGTTAAGTGCCAGAATTAAGGGCGCTAGAGGGTTTTCATGAGAGAGATGCTAAGAATATTTTCCTTACTAAATAATATTTTTGTTAACACATCTCTGTTGATTAAGAGAGATTCTCAGAAGAGTGGGGAAAGTAATGGAAAGCAGGTTGTTTTTCACTTAATAATGAAATGATTTAATTTTAGACAAGATAAAGTCTGTTTAGTCTATTTTTTGTTAGGTTTTAGATAAACAGGCTGAAATTAAAATAAGACCGGTCTTATTCCTTTCCAGAAACAGTAAAGTCTCTCGAAAATGGGGATATATACATATAACTTCGTAATTAAAGTCTTAAAATTATATACATATAATTTATCGACTATCCTAATAATCGGTTTGAATAGGTTTTTCAGTTACAACAAAACTTTGTCACGCACACACACTAATGTTGTAACTGGAAATATAGCTCCCCACCAAAAATTACTGAGCTTATTGTATTAGCTATCTTTCTGGATGAATTGTTGCAAGTACAATTGCTGATGGCGAGGACGATGAGTTTGAACTCGGGGTCGGATACTATTGAATGTTTCCAACTTTAAATTCCTAGTAGTAGTCTGAGTCTGGCCTACGGTCCGGTGTATACCAATAGGCTCAAAACTTATAAAAGATAATAAAATTAATATCATGCCCGTAATCTCCGCAGAGGTAGGCAGAGAAATGTAGAACACTCCCACGTTTCACCAGTTACGTTCAGGTCCCACTATGGAATAGGTGGCGAGCCTATCCAGACTCCACTACTAGAAAATCTAAATTAGAAAAGTTTTGTAGATAGTGCTCGACCCGGGAATCGAACCCAGGACCTCCCGATCGGCAGTCTCACTTGCAACAAACAGGACCAACGAGGCAGTCATAATAATGGGTGTTTATAAAATTCTTTGTTAATCAATTTCCAAAACTAGAATATGCGACGAATATGATAAAGCTTTTGCCGTGAGTGAAGCCTTTCGTTAAATATAGCATTTAACGGCCAAAATTTTACGATATTTACATAAAATTTTATGATACCCATAAAACTCCATTTAGATAAAAACAATATCAACTGTCTATTAAAATGCTCCTGAGCACTCCTAATAACATCATCAATCAAACACAAGAATATTGTGTACTTCGCACAATAATGACTCAATAACAATTTTATAACTATACACTCAATTAATACGTTTTAAAACTTTTGTCGTGGGAATGGAACCGAGGTAAGAAATCATGTGTATAAGTATTAATACGTATTATGTTTCTGCATGTTATTTGCATTGTATATATGTATATTATACATACTCGTATGTACCCTCACCTAGAACTACACAATGTTATGTATTTGGAGATAAAATATTGATTGCTATAACAGTGAACGAAAACATCAGGAATAAAAGTACGTCTAAGAGTATTTGACGAAATTTCTAGAACGTGTATAAAGTCAGCCAATTCGCACGTGGCCATCGTGGTGTACTATGATCTTAAGATTTCGCATTTTTAGACAAGTTCAATAGAGGAACGATAAAAGAATTGACGTTACGATCAATTATTACGTCGCTGCAAACATATGTATATGTATGTAATAGTAGTACTACCTATATTTATTTATTTTTGCAATCAAACTGAAGTATTATACTCTTCGTTTTAGTATTCAACGGATACCAACATTCTTTATCTTGGACTACTATGAGGAGCTTTATAAGAAAGAAAGAAAGAAATAAAGAAAGAAAGCAACTTTTTATTTGTAATATGTACACCTACCCGTTATACTGTTTCTGTTTCTGATACGTCCGTTTCGTTCAATTTGCTCCTTGCCGTTTTGTTCTCCCAGAAGTATTACGAAGACTGGGGGTACTTAGTTTCTAAAGTACGGTTAAATCATTATCACATTTTCACTTCGAGGAACGCGCTGATGGCATTTGCATTCTGCATGCTTGGGCATACTCAGCACTTGTTACCTCTCATGCGGTGTAGTTTATTCTGTCCTTTGTATCACGATTTCTTATACTAATTCGCTTAACGAGTACTTTTACTACTGATTCACGATGGTCTACAAATTCATTAGCATTATTTTTCATTATTTAGTGCCTAGGAATTGTTAACAAAAAACTTAATATTAAACACATATTCGTTCTCAGTGATTGAATTTTCTTAATTACCATAGCTAAGCTATCTAATGTTCCTGATCATGACTTGAAATTTTTCATATGAACGATTTTACTTATAATAGAACAGCCAGACGAAGGCAATTAATTAAATCTAGATCATTGATCAACGCTCATTATAATAATTGATCAGTGAGTTTGTAAAATAGGAACCGTTCTATACTGACATAGCTGACTTTAACGTTTCTAGTTAAAATAAAATATATTTGCTTATTAATAAAACATATTTAAAAACGAATACTACCAGTTCGACTAATAAATTAATTTAAGGCTTTCTGCATGTTGAAGGAATCGTAACATCACGCCTGTCATCACCGAAGAGGTGGGCAGAGGAATGTAGAACACTCCCACATTTCACCAGTTACGTTTACGCATAGGCGGTGAGCCTATTGCCAAGCGTCGGGCACATATCCAGACTCCGAGCCACTACTAGCAAATCTAAATTAAACAATTTAGTAGTGTCCGACCCGGGAATTGAACCCAGGACCTCCCGTTCGGCAGTCGCAACCAACACAATCAACGAGGCAGTCTGCAACCAATTGGGAATGAATTATGATGTTTGAATATTTGAACGTGTGTAATCTATTTCTCGACGCATAACAAGTTAATCGGATTGAAAATTCGCTGGCATTCACTTCATCGTCATCATCATTAGCCCCTTGTAGTCCACTGCTGGACATAGGCCTCCCCTGAAGGGGTTTGCTTATAATCCCTACCTTGGGCAAGAGGGTGGGAGATCGCAGAGCACAGCCTCTTGCATCGTCTGCGCTGATGCCCATAGACGGTCAGGGTATGTAGCTGCGCCTAGGCAGACCACGCCATACCGCGATCTGTCAACGCCGGGCTTTGTCGCCTCTTACGACACCCTGTATTCCGGCACGGGATCGAGAATGTATATTTACTCCGCCCCGACACGTATTGACCGGCGTTAATGAAACTTGTGATCAATTATATGTAGTAACATGCCCAAATTACAAATTAACCATCACGATAGGAATAGTTTGATTTGAAAGTTTTTACTTATTAGTAATTGGTATTTAATTAATCATTATCGATAGCTTACAAGGTATCTTTCATATTTTTTCTCTATTCATTAGTTACTGGTGTCTCGAAACGAATTTAAACACCGTTACTACGCGTCATTACATCTCTTGACATAGAATTAATAATTAGATACAGGTGGTAGCATAAATTATTTTTTTTAAGCTTGTTTCGGAACAGCGTGCTTGATTTATCAAATTTTACAGTATGTGTACATATACATAGAATGTATTACTCGTATGTATGTGTTGTTTATTTTTCATAAATAACTTTTATGTGAAACTGAGCCGGGATAGTTCGGTGTAACAGCAACACCTAATGTTCTATAATATATAATCCTATAGTACTTTTGCTGTTTCTTCGTCGATTTGTCATACTTATCGCTACTCTATCAAGATGAACATCTCAGTTTTAATTCAAGTTTTGTTACATTTGCACGGACCTTTGGATAGAGGCACGAAATTCACAATGTACACAAACTAGGATATGTAATCACAATAGGCAAGTTTGGACACATTTTAACCTAAAAGCAACCCTTTCAACTTTTCTGTCGCGAAATGTGAATTGAAGTGAACTAATCCTTTGACTATTTGCACAAGAATTCAGGGCTTATGATTTTCACGTGAAGTTTTTAATTAGTCCAGAACGTGAAGTAGGATACGGTTAAGTTTAAAAATATTTATGAATTATGCGGCTTAATAGATCACAAAGTTAATGACTATTGATATAAATTGCATAAGACTGTGCATGGAATTTCGTACATCACAAAATAAAATAGTATTGGAATAAAAACGACAGTACATTGGAACGATTTCTGAATATGTCTAAAATATTGTTAACTCGTAGGTTTTGAACTTGTTTCATATAGAAAGCAATGAAAATTTACTTGCAGATCTTTTTCGCTCTGTAATATTTACTGTGTTACTAAATGAAATTGTATTTCAGCAATTATTTCCACAACAAAACAATATCCTATTATTCTGGTAAATACTGTAACTGATTATTACGTATTACGTAATATCTTTGTTTGATCTTTGTAATTAATTTGTGTATCAATATCTAAGGTAAATCCATTCCAGTATCTACGCATTATTTATTTTACTGTTACAAAACTTATTTGGCTTTGTAGTATGCTTATAATTGTAAGTAAAATTGTGTATTTATTATGTATACTAATAGTATTATGTACTGGTATATTTTTATGGATATTACAAGATAGACTGACTGCCTCGTTGGCCGTGTTGGTTGCAAGCGCGACTGCCGAACAAAAGGCCCAGGGTATAAATCCCGGGTCGAGCCCTATTGGATTTTTTTTAGTTTTCCCCATTTCGCAGATGACATTTCAAATCAGAGTATTCCAAGCGTGAACGTAAAGTTGAAAAATCGGCTTGTTGTTAGTATTGGCTGCAAAATACATTACCGCTGGTCAATTAGTATGTTACAAAAATAATAATTTTGGCTCTAAACCCAAGCGATCGGGTTGTATTAGGAATGTGCGTCCGTCCGCCTTAGTGGCGGCGGTGGGGGCCGATCTCTCGCTGCCGGTAGTGGTCAAGACCATGATCGGCAGCAGGAGGTCC
>DWFO01000863.1:0-17870 GCA_018246595.1 Mimoniades nurscia nurscia
GCAACCTAGCGAAATGTCACAGTTATGTGCTATTTTATAGCATAAGCTGGCGTAAGCACTCTGAAGCCCTTAAGCGGACAACGCACTTTCCGTATTCCTTTGCAGGCCATTGAAAGCGTGCTGCGTTAGCCTAGTTAGCAAGGCTTCATTTTTCCGGCTGAAAATATATGTCAATAATGTGTAGCGTATTTTAAATTATAATACGAATCAGCCAATTGTCGTACATTTTACATTACTAGTTAGTTTTGAAAATGCGGTGCTTTGAAATCAGATTAGAACACACCGATTTTACAGATTATTGGGTTATCAATACTATTCCAACATGACTACATATATGAGAATATATGTAAGTATATGTATAATTAAAAATATAATTCTTAATACAAACATATAACTTAATTACGGTAACGAAAGGTAATCGCTTGTAATTTCCGAAGGAGTAAGCAGAGGAGTGTAGCATACCGTCATTTATTAAGATTAAGAGTTCCACTTTTATTAAGAAAAAATCCTACATATATCAGATATTTTTTTATGGAAGCAGTACGATTTTTATTATTTTTATTATTAAGCGATTGATTTATGAGAGACTGAGGAAGGTACTCATATCCACGAGGTGTTATATCTTGGTATCTGGTCGTATCTCTATTAGTTTTTCTGCGTTCCCATGAACAGTCTGAAGTAGATCTTCAGACTGTAAGGCGACTTCTTTAATCTAAAGAAAGCAAGCAATAGACAATAGAGAGAGGTCGTAAATCAAATTATTTCATGCTACTTATTACTAACACTATAAGTAAGTTATAACGGGCAACAGACTAAAAGAATAGTTATGTTAGTAACATTAATCTAGTTTTAATACCTTTATTAATACTGATCTCATTATCTAGTCGATAATCTTGTCGAGTCTACTGTGGGGTTTGTTAGTTTTAAAATAATTCTATCCAAGAGGTCTTAAGTCCCAATGAATGGAATTCTACGATTTATTTTAACTTAACTTTTTCGATGAATGACTTCTGTATTTTCATACAGAAGTAATTTATCGAAAACCAAATATATAGATAATGTCAGTTATTACAATTAGAATTCTGCTACTCATTCCAAGAGTTGGAACTACAATTAGTAATCAAACTCTGTCCCGTACAGAATCAAAATATGTAGGTACTACGTAAGAATACTCAGTTATGACGAGTTAAAAGTGTTAGCTAAAAAAACGTAACATCACGCCCGTAATCCTCGAAGAAGTAGGCAGAAGAATGTAGAACACTTCCACGTTTCACCGGTTACGTTTACGTCCCACTATGGAATAGGTGGTGAGTCTATTGTCATACATCGGGCACCCATCCATACTCCAAGCCTCCATAAAATCCAATTTAGAAAAACTTAGTTGTGCTCGACCCGGGAATTGAACCTAAAACCACCCGATCGGCAGTCGCACTTGCAACCAACACGACCCCCGAGGCAACCTAAGAGTTGGAAGTATTATGAAAATTTTACCCGTAACCTGTTATGTCTTTTAGGTCATGCAATCTCAATCCGGCAAAGCCTATTTGTACGGCAATCAGATCGTAGAAAACCTAATACTCGTAGATCTATGTATAAACTAATTAAATCGATCTTAATACACTCAGGCACACATTTACAGTCACTGGTAACTAGAACACTGTTGGCCAGTGATCTGTACAGTCCGTGGTTCAAATATTTCAGTCGTTATTATTATTATTATTGGAGCTAGAGTTTGTATTTAAAACATGCCTCCTTTAGTTTCTCTACCGACTCTACATTTCAATAAGCTCCCACAAGTGCTCAAGTCAGATTAAATCAACGGTAAAATATTACAGCGTTAACTTAAACAAATGCATTGATGCTAAAACGTTAAAACTTATTATTCTCTAAGTAAAAATTATTAGAAAAGTACACCTACTAGTCGAATAAAGTATTAGGTACTTTTATTAAAAGGTATTAACGTGCGTAACGTATTTAATATGTAATCGCACATACATACTCGTATGTATATAAAACAATTTTTGTACTTAGTAATTTATAAAAAGTTACATACATAGTTTAAAGACATAGAAGACAGGTTGGATGGTCCCGAGCCACTGCGGTCCGTAATATCTTTATCCTAACAAAAAAAAAACTAACTTCCTTACGTAATAGTTCCGTAAAATCAACACACCGACACCTAGGGAAATACTATGCCACAATAAGAATTCAAATCAAAGAATCGCTAAACAGAAATCATAATTGTGTGCATAAAACGAAATTAATAATTTTAAAATTCAAATTATATTTATTAATTATTAGATTATTATTAAATATTGTATTATTATCTTATAAACTAACTTTGTAAATGTGTATATATAATTTATATAATAAGCAGATGTTAAGGCCGCAATAATATGTTATTTTTCATGCTAGTGCCACGTCCAGGTGCACGTCCTTTACCATTTTTCTGATTAAGATCACCATTATTATTAAAAAACTACTTACCAACCGAATCCGTACATCGGAATAACACTGAAACTCCAACAAGGAAGGTAGCGAATTGCAGTATGGAACACATTATCACTAAGTTTGAAGAACCACTGCACGAATAATTACATTTCAAGTCACAGAGAACAAAAATTAAAATGAACGCGAGGAACAAACGTGAAGAGTCATTATTCGAGGTTCGAAGTTTGAATTTCGCGGCGCAATCGAAGCAGTGTCAATATGGCGGGCGGCTAGTGCGCGAAACGCTTGCAACTGTCGGAGGGAAGTACGGAGGCTGGCGAAGGAACATTCGCGCACGCGTCGTACGTTGTTAGATCTTGAAAACATCAGTTTTCGTTCGTGCTTTGAATGCAAAAATGATTTTAATACCAACTGTGTATTAAAGGTTTTAATGACATATGAAATTTGTAATGTTTACAATTAATTCAATACAAATCTTATTCTAGTGATAATAGGTTCGCGATAATCTGAATGATCCTTTAAAAATGTTTTAAACGGACAGTTGTAACGATTTCGGAAGACTCGAGAAGGACACTTCCAAATTCGCACAAGAAACTCACTCTGATCTTTAATTGGCATTAAGCGACGGTACGTATTGATGGAACACAAAAAAAATACTTCCGTCTGTTGATTTAGCTTCATTTCCGCTACATGAACAACCGGGGTTATTTTAATAATATGTTGCACTTTTTTCTCACCGGGCTGAAAATCACTGCCTGTTTAAAAATATTAGCTTCTCGCCCACTAGAGCTGATTCTTGCTACCACATGGCTCAAACTTCGCTTTTAAATTTAACATCGCATCTAAAACAGAACAATTGTTCTGTTTTAAATGCGATCTACACTTCATACTAATATGATCTGCTATGTGGGGGTATGTTTAAAATATTTGAATGTAACAAACGTAACATTAAGACTGTAAGACACGAAGAGGTAGGCAGAGAAATGTATATCACCCACACGTTTCACCTGTACTATAGGACTTTTTGATCTAGAATTTCTGAAACTCAACAGGGCTCACCACCTATTCCATTATGGGACATAAACCGTAATATGGATGAAACCTGGGAACATACTAAACTCCTCTGGCCGCCTCTACGTAGATACAGGCATCATTTTTAATTTTTTAAGTTTAATATTTTATTTAACGATAAACTCTAATATTGGGCAATTTATTTCTATTACATCTATGGTTTTAATTGCAAATATAGAATTTATTTCGTGAACAAAGAAAACGGACACTCAGAAACTGATGTATCAGGATTGTAGAGGAAATAAATCGTAGTGAAGTTGAAGGTCAATGATTGGGCATATGAAGTAGCCATACGAAAGGGTTCTGAACGAATCAAGAGTAATCAAGAAAAATAGTAAAGAAATAAAGGATACTCGTAAGCGAGTGGGCGTCCAATAAGAGGCCGAGCAAATTCTTACGGTTACTTAAGTGCTGAGCTATTATTGACATTGTTCCAGTAATACTACACTAATACTTTAATGCTCCAAACACATTAATAGTTATTGATGTATCATTCCATTATAGTACGTATAGTATTATAGTACTTAATTAAATTCGTATATAACGCCGTTTCATTTGATCACGACATTATCAAACCTGAAGGAAAACATACTCGTAGCCAACAAACGTTCGCGCTTAAGAGTTCTCCAGAGCGTTTTTTAAGTTTTGTGAAGTGTCTTAAGCCGCAGTTGGTCAGCATGGCTGACTATGGTCGTAACTACGGAATGGCAAAATTGTTTTGGTGTTATATTATATAATGATAGACAAATTTGTCACTGCTAACTGCACTACTGTTATACATGTTTAAAATTCAATTCGAATATTGGGAAACTTCTCCGTGGTTACGCACGTTCATGTTGCGTCTACTGCTTGATTATGTTCAGCATTTATGTAATTCTTAATACTTCCTACAATTTGTAAAGTTAAACGTGACGTAACAAAAAGGTAAACGTAGTGTAATTAAGCCGTAAACTTAACGTAGCTGTGACGTAAACTTAACATAACTGAGACGTGAACGTAACCGATATAACGTGGGAGTATACTACACTCCGCTACCTAGCTCTTCGGGGATTACAGGCGTGAAATTACGTAACAAGGCACATAGCACAAAATAAAATACTCTGATCTGCCTGTTTGCTTTTTCGTTCCGATGTTAGAATATATGTGTTCACCAATAAGTACGATATTCTTGGGAAAGGTTTACAAGGTATACTTATGTAATTACTTAAATTATTTGTAATGGCTTTTATGTAAATTATCTAATCTAGGTATAAGAACTAATGGAAATGAATTTCTTAAACCGTTAAATCTGTGTGAAAATAATGAAAGAAGGAAAACGAGATTCGTCCTAAAAAATCCTAATGATAGTTCGCCACAACGTAAATCTTTTGTGAGGGTAGCCCACAATGATGAACAGTATTTTAACAAATTCGCGTAAAATGGACTTACTCCCTCCGAGCCAAAACAAATTCTACATACCGTGTAACATGTTTAATTTTCTATTTATCCTTGGCACAACGGATGAATAACATTTACCCTGAACCGTTAAAACTTTTCGGCAATAATAAACAGGACGCATTCATTTCAGGTTCATTTACGCAGTTCTTAAAATATGTTCTACTCCTTATTTCGTTCATTACACTCGTGTCTACACTAGAGCTTATCCGCTCTCGCACGCTCGCACGCGTGCCCTCGAGCACGCGAGCATGCAAGCACGCAACACAATTTAAGGGTCACTAAAATGTAGCAGATACGGTTTTTGAAAATGTTCGACACATAAGACTTTTTACTTTATGTACAAATTAAATACGTACTCGTATGTGTAAGTAGCAGTGACAATGTAGCATCTCAATTTAATATTATGATTTTACTCTGTGCTACTGCACTTCCTCCTGCAATATGACTGCTGATCGAGAGGTCCTGGGATCATTTCCTATATAGAGCACTATTGGATTTTTCTAATTTAGAATGTCTAATTTATCGACTCAAAGTCTGGATACTCGTATGTGCCCGATGTATGGCAATATGCTTACAATCTATTCCATAGTAGGACCTAAGCATACCTGGTGATACGCAGGAGTATACTATACTCCTCTGTCTACCTCTGTCTCCTCTGTCCAACAGGCGTGATGTTACGTACTCTAATAACAGCCACGAAGACATTTATTTCTTTGTTAGTTTTCGCTTTTTGCGCTATCCATCAGTGGAAACGGTTTTAAACTGTTTGTATTTTATCCATGTAAAATAAACATATATGTACGTATAGATTATATTGGAGTGAAAATAAATGAAGGTGAGTGGTCAAATAGTATGCCTATTTGAATACGACATCTAAGCACGTTGTAAAGCGTTATTAACATGAACAACTGCGTGATCTGTAATCCTACACGACATTATGTACCTATTATGTATTCAAACTATGTATGTACCTATGATGCATACGTATACAAAAATTCTGGTTATATAATCTGTGATGTTTACCACATCACACGTCCCGTTGAGATTAAATATCTAGGATCTTTTAATATGTCATGTATCCCTCATTGTCGCTTACATGTCGTAACTCCATCTGTGTGAGCTAATTTGAACTATTGTAGAATTCTTTGATTGGGACATTCACTGCGTCCTAATAATTATTTATATAATACGCTATATAATAAAGAAAATGTGAATGGTCTGGTGTATTTATTTCTATGTATATATGTAGTTTATCAGCCATCTGCTTACCATACCACAAGCTCCCTTGACGCTTACTTTGGGATTAGATAACCGTGTGTGGAGATGTCCCGAGATATTATTATTATATGCATTTCTAGTTTGTACTTCTTGTTGTAAGAGGTGACTAAAAGAAAGTTTCAGACGATATTCAAGGCGAGAATTGGAGCTGTAAAGAATCAATGGGTCATCCAGCGATCTGGAGAATTATTGTATGTATGGGCGAGGATCGTGGTAAGTAAAGGAATGCATGAAATGAGACCTTATATGTATATTTTCCAGGTTTAGTGTCCGTAGGAGCGTCATGCTAAGACGGTGTGTTCCGTTGGAGGTCTCGGAGTCCTCCTTTGAGCTCACATGAATACCACCGAGTAAGTTTTAGTGTGTTATACTATCGTAAATCTCACATAGCCCAGAATCTCTGTCAGGATTGTGACTATTGTGTCTGCGGAAGGTTTCCCCACGATATGAAATAGGGGCCTAATCTGATGGCTAACAGAGAGTAGGTAATTTTGCATGTGTAATATAAACTTTACAGCACGTATGTAAATAAGTCTGTAATCATCAAGAGGCGGACAAAGGTGTGAAGTCAGTACGCTCCTATGACTCACCAGTCACATTTATGTTCCAACATGGAATTAAAAGTCTATTGCCATACACTAGGCACAAATACAGAGTCCGAGCCACTAGCAGAAATTTCAAATGAAAAAACAATTAGTGCCCGAATCGGGATTTGAACCTGGGACCTTTTGATCGACAGTCGCGCTTCTAACCACTCAACTAACATGACAGTCAACGAGTAATATAATATATAATAATAATATTTACAACAAAGAGATATCCTGTTAAGCATTTCCGCATATAGAAAAAATAAAGGTGAATTATATTCCTGTTCCGCTAACCCCAGACATCAAATGAAAATTTTAACGACGGTACGGTAACCTAATAAACACAAATATTAAGCGAAATAGACTAGTAAAAAGGAAGCTTTACAGTGTAGAATATAAACAGTTATTTAATTTGGAAACATGTATTTAATGTTTTGAAAAAAACCGTGTTAGATTTTTTGATTACATATATTGTTATTATAGCGCACTTACGTCTGAATCCAAATTTTATCTTAATTTATTAAATCAGTACCTAATTAGAGATATTAATAAACTAGCGGAAAACAACATTTTTGATGTTTGAACCTACATTATCACGTGGCAAACAATGGCATTAAATCCTTGTCCAGCAGCGGAACACTACAGAATATTTGTAATTTGACTGCATATTTATTCTGTTATAACTTGTTTAATAAATTATTGGCTGTCTCATTGGCGGTGGCGGCGCCACTCGAGAGCGAGAGTACTTGAGTTCGATCCCCAGGCCGGTTATTATCGGACTTCTGTAACTTGAAATTCCTAGTAGCCGCTTGGTGTCCGGATTTATGATGTCCAGTCTGTAGCAATAGGCTCCCTCCCTTTTCGATTAGTTATATAACAGTTGAACTTGGAAGCACTACAGACCTGTCTACACCTTCGGGGAAATACAACCGTGATGTTACGTCATAACTAGTAGATTATCGGAAACAAATTATCTCTCTGGGTAGTTCAAGTTGATAAGCTATGTACATACATTAGCGTCGTCAGATCGGTTTGTTAAACATCGTCGATCAAGCTCGTTCGAGTTCTGCAAATAGCCAAGGGTTCAGGCGGTCTGAGCTATTAGTAACGGAGTATGAGCGACGTAAACGAAATAGGTGGAATAAATTTGTACAGATGTTCATTTTATTTACATTAGTGTATATGCTACATTATTTTACTTTTAATACATGTGTTATGTAATAAAGACAGAGTGCTTAGATTGTGTACTAAATCGTTGCAGTTGAGTATATTGGTTTAGATTATATCTGTTTTACGTATGGCCGAATGAATACTCGTTGATCTTGCTACCGTTACTACTCGTATATTATGTATAACTGTACACATACGAGTAACTCGCCTCTCAAATATACTAAATCAGTAGACTATCAGGAAATTATTTGACCTTTTATCTATCTTCGTGTCTACATATAAATAGACATACTAAATTAAAAAAAAACTCCAAATTCGATTGTCGCCTGATTCGTGACGAACCGAGTATAGGCCAGTTATACTGAAAATGATATCTGATATACGTACAGGCATTTTTTTAACTAATAATCATTTACCGTTATATTATTAAAAATAGGAAGGAGGTAAAATGTCACCTTGAGACACGAAACTGTGTAAAAAAACTCGTTACCATTAATATAAATTTTTACTTTTATCGGTTTGACATACGAGTATCTCACGGGCGCGGTTAAACTAAGTTGGGGGAAAACTAATTAGGTACTTACCTTATTTGACTTGAACAGATTTGAAATACACGACTACCGTCCAAGTGTTAAACCTATCCTACCTCTAATTGAAATTCATCTTTCCACATTTGTTCTAAAATGACAAATCTAAATGATTACCCGTTTCAAAGCGTAGTACCCTTTAACCTGATTTCAGCATTTAAATGTAAAGAAAAAGCCGAGACAATGCAATCAACCACTGAAGACACAACAGACTTTGTTAAAGTGCATAAATAAAACAAGAAAGAACCGTGTTGTTTGCTGGAATAAAACGCGGGAAAAGTGTTTCTGTAAAGTTGTATTTTTTAGATACTAAAATCCCACCTAATTGTTTGAATTCGCATTATTTGTGATGCAAATAAATACATAAATACATACGCAATTGTACTTTGTATTAATACATTAAATCACTGTTTATATTGAAAACGTAACATATATGTAACGTCACGGCTATAATCTCTGAAAAGTAATCCGAGGAGTGAAATACAATCCAACGGTTCATTAGCTCCATTTTCATCCCAGCATGGAGTAAGGAGTAAATCTGTTACTATACATCGGTTACTATACATCATATACTATACATAACAAATCCAGACTTCCTGCTACTACTAATATACTTCACATCAGCGACATAGGTTATTCATCTAAACGAATGTAACAAAACTTAGGTAAGTGTTTGTTTTAACACGCAAACCCGGTTTTGAAAAAATCTATCAGTGTACGGCAGTCACACTCATGGGCAGACTATTGTATATACTGAAATACCCTAAGCCTGCTTTCAGTTTTTTCTTTTCAATTGTATGTGATTAGAATTACGGGTACAGGAAGTTACTAATATGCTTGGAAACACGGCAAAACCAAGCAAATATGCTTACAGTACCTAATATCGAAAGAGAAACGTGCTGAACAAGATTTATTCATATATTATATGGACGACAGCCGTAGCTTTAGCACCCAACGAAGCTTTTAAAGTTCAACGCTCTGAAAGTTGAGAACGAAGTAAACATCGCAAAGCCATTAACATTGATGTGCTGATTCACTCAGCATAATCCGAGTTCAGTGTCAATAATATCGAAACACTGCTGTACAAAGTCAACTTGGTTTTATGCATATTTTGTATTATATAAATTTGCATATTACAATATATGTATTTACGATTTGCTGCGGTATTAAATTAAAATTTAAAAGCCCGGGTAAGAATATCAATGGATGAGAAACTGAGGGTACTTTTTCTAAGAACTGAAAGTTAGTCATAGAATACTCTGGTGTGTGCCTCTGGAGTAGGTACCAGATCTCAGTGAATACGTCGATCTGATCCGTCAATGCCCGATATTCCTTTGAAAGGTCGGTGATCTTTTTATAAGATTTCTACACGGATACGAAAGTGATTCACAGAACATAAGAACGGATTGCATTTAAAATTTAAATCCAATTTGTTTTGTATGCACGTTGACTTATAGTTCATAGTAAGCATAAAAAGCAAGGTTATTCATGAATTATCATTTTTGATATTGTTAAATACTTATTCGAATCTACAAAACTTATAAGGTCACAGTCTAAGTCAAAGATACTTTATTCTTCTTATAAGTTAATTTAATGGTGTAAATATTATCTACAGGTAAGATGTGATTACATAGCTTGCCGTATATCCACGCAAACGAAAAGACTTGTTTTCACGTTTTCACAACATCACGCCTGTAATCCATGAAGTACAGGGGAGTGTAGTGCACAGCCACGTTTCACCAGTTACGTTTACACCCCACTATATAATAGGAGGTGGGCACATTGCTATACTCCAGGCAAAAATTAAGGTCCGAGCTACGACTTGAAATTCTCAGTTTAAATAATCAATTTGTACCCGACCCAGGATTTGAACCCAGAACATCTTGATCGGCAGTCGCGCTTACGTACAACCACTCAACCAACGAAGCTATATAAATGGTGATGTTTGATATGGCACACGCATGTGTCTCTTTAAAAGGTTGGACGATATGCGCTGATATTCTGAATGTTTGTATGCACGATCATACGCCGTTTTCGGTGATTTTTGTGAAGGCGATTTTTTTGTGGCTTCGCTTGGTTCCCGTTTCTGCTCTTTGTGTTTCGTGATGTTTTAAGAACCTTCCTCACTCCAATGTTGTAGTGACATACACTGGCGACGAGCCAAAGGCTCCGGGTTCAATACCCGATAGAAACGAATATTTATGTCACAAGTTAATATTTGTCTAGTCATGTTTAAAATATGTTATAGTATTAATCCGTTAAAATTCATTTCCACTATCAAAAGTATCTTTGTATCCTTACAATATTAATGTGAAATTTAAATTTGACGTTTAATGTCGAAGATTTCGAGTCGGGAACATAAGAAAATGTTAAGCTTCAAAGATGAACCATTTCTCTGGGAAAAAGGTTCCTTTGGTGTTCTATCTATACCTTAATCAGTAGGTTTTAGTTACTACAGGTATTACTTTTTATATCAATCCTGAATAAAAGTACAACTTTAGCTTGGCTTTATTATATTTATCCATATTATATTTATCCATATTATATTTATTATATTATATTGTATTATATTAATTATATAATAAAAAACATGTATGTCTGCTAACCGTAGTCTCATACATCAAATAGAGACATTCAAAACATATCATGGAAATTGTTGTTATTTATACAAAACTGAACAAATTTTAGTACATTTGTAAGAAAGATGGATACTAAATAGTGCCCAATGTGATTTCGTACAGAAGGAGTACTTACGTTATTTTTGAAATAAACTTGATCTTCGATCGGCTTCAGTACATTTGACAACTTAGACTTAACCTCAATAGAATATAGTATTAATTCAATTGCGAGAAGATACGTGTACCGCTGAGAAGAATATTGGATACTCTCTAGCGATGAATACGCTCCAGTGATAAAGTAATTGACGCTGACAGGTCAGAATACACATTCATATTGGTGACAAATAGTAAGAGCTCTATTATACCAAAATAATAGTTGCTCTCCAACTGAGGGTTTCGTGTGAACTAACTGATATAAAAATATAAATGTGGATTTATTAGCAAAAAATTGAATATTTGTTGCCAGTGTTGCTTAAACTGGTAGAATTGTAAATAAGAATACTATTGTAAGATTGTTTGTAACAAATTGTTAAAATATACAATATCATGCTCACCTTCTAAAGTTGATTCGCTATAATACGTAACAAACGTAACGTCATCACTGTAATCCACGAAGAGGTCGGAAAAGGAATGTAGAAGACTCACACGTTTCACCAGTTACATTTACGTCCCACTATGGAATAGATGGAGAGCATATTGCCATACACCAGGCACACAACCAGACTCCGAGCCACTACTAGAAAATGTAATTTAGAAAAACTTAGTAGTGCTTGACCTGGGAATTGAACCTAGGACCTCCCGATAGGCAGTCGCACTTGCAACTAACACGACCATCAACCGATTAAGTACCATACCTATGCAATTAAATAATTACAATTATTGACCCTATGGCCCAGTAGATAGCGGTTCTGATAGGCGAGTTCAGAGTTGTGGGTAAATGACTCTGAGTCTGGAAGTAAATCATGCATATAATTAAGTATTTGGAATTATATGTATATGTTATGTATCTTTATTAACTAATTGGTAACCCTGGTACACGGTCTAATTATTTTGAAATCAGATAGCCTTGTGAAAGATGACAACATGAAAGCTACAACATGAAAGATAAAATTGTTTTAAAATGTACTTTCTATGATACTTTCTAGATTTACTGTGAGCAAAGTTAGCTGAAGGAAATAATGACATAAGATCCAAGTGATTGCTAAGATGGTTTAGAATTTCTACCGATATATAGAATTCAAAATGATAACTCTAAAACAAATTATTCCAGGAAATTCCTGTTTGTCTAATATGTAATTGAATCGTGATTACTTATGTTTGTATATTGCAATACAGTAAACTAAGATTATTTCACACGTAGCTATGTATGGTAGGCACACAAGTAATAAACGTACCTATATATGTACATATATGCCTGAAAATATAATACATACTTCAATACGGACAGTATTAAAAACGGAACAGTAAGGACTGATGTGATGACGGTAATATAGACATAAGAAAATCATTCATAAATTATTATTATCAAAGCCATTAAACTTTATATCGATGACTCTAAATACGATTTTATATGTAGTAATAACACTTCAAAAGTTTTGGTGCCGAAAATCCAATATACCGGCTGTAAACAATATTAGAAACTTGTGTAATATAATATTAATTACGTTTACAAGTATTCGGAACATAAAAGGGCTAAAACTTCGTTTAAACAAAATTAATTACACAGTGGAACAAGCTGGGCCTTTTGATCGCCTGTCTTTGCTTAGGACATCGGGCCGGCATCGTCCTATTGAAATGAAATATCAAACAATACGAACAAAAGGCTCAATGACCTTGTTTCTGTTTGAATGGTATTCAGGATATATTTGTTTACTCAATTTATGTTAAACAATGACTTTTACTCAGTGAAGTGACATGACTGCACTGGCAACGCCCTCTATGTGGGTAGTATTAAATCTCGCACGATCCACGATAGCTCCGGTACCATATTTCCTTTAATATAAATATATTATTATGTATACCTTCATCACATACGTCCGCCGAAAACATTTGTCTGATTTTAATGACTCCAATTTTTTTAAACCTTAAACCTACCTGTAAACAGATTTCCCTCTAATATAACAGAGCGACCCTACGTTAAGCTTACGTTCCCGGGGAGAGAGTTTGCGTCCCGTAACACAAACAGTGTCGCCACTCGGTGTCAACCCTAAATGCTTTATGAGAAACCGGATAATAAGGATGAGAGCGGTCGGCTTTTCGTCTAAAGATATCATAGCCTACATTATGAAGTTTACGTTAGAACGGAATATATAAATTACGTTATTTACATTGTGGTACAATTTTCTATGCAACAGAGATGCCCTATGAATTGAAATATTTTTATTATTCCACTATTGGCAGACGTCTCCTCTAAGAATACTAATGCTAAGAATGGTCAAAATGGTCACGTACAGCCTGACAGACTTAAGGTGATATCAGAAAGACCTCAATAGCCTACAAGTTCCATCACAATGTTTTCCTTCACCGTTAAACGCTGTGATACTCGTACATGGTAGGAATAGAACCTAACGCCCACATATTGGTAGGCTGCAATCTAAATCACTCGGATACCACCTGCCTCTTTGTTATTACGAATTTTACTGTAAATGTTACTCTGAAGATTTTGCATTTATAAGTAAATCTAGTACTTAACTTTCAATAAAAATAAAATAACTGATAACAAGCGGAAGGAAGTATTCATATGAAACGGTTAGAAATTTTTAATAGAATTCAATTGTTACTTACATAGTCGGCTACATGATAAATAAGTTAGAAGCATGACAATGAAGTGGCTATCGCGATGCTAATACAGGCTGGACAGGGGGCAGATCTATAATGAAACAGAACATCAATTTGGTCTGTTCATTTTTAGAGCAATTAACTCTTTCTGACAGTTATGAAAAGTCAAACAAAAATCTTGATTAGGTAGCTAATTAGAATGTTGATTGCTTCGTTGGCCGTGTTGGTTACAAGTGCGACTGCCGAACGGGAGGTCCTGGGTTGGATTCCCGTGTCGGATACTACAAAATTTTCTCATTTAAATTTTCTAGTAGTGACTCGGAGTCTGGATGCGCGCCCGGTGTATGGCAATAGGCTCACCACCTATTCCATAATGGGACTTAAAAGTAACCGTGGATGGAACGTGGGAGTGTACTACATTCCTCTGCCTACCTCTTTGGGGATGACAGGCGTGATGTTACGTAGAATGTTTCGTAAATCTTCAAAGTTACTATTGCCTTTCATTAAATTTAGTTTTATATAATTCCTGAGTCCATTGAATTAGTGATAAAGAAAATACAGAAATTTCAATATGTTAAAATAGTATGAAGGTTGTGTATGTACACGGATGACGACGCCACGTACAATATGACTGTTGTCATCAATATATATTATAATCAGTCATCAAGTTCTCGATAATTGTATTCTAATCATTTAAGACAAACATATACATATGTATGTATTCAAATCTTAAATAAAATGGAATGTTTAACAGAACTAACATTTACTTTGCATATTTATATTGCCGCTAATTCACTCCACAGACCTTGTTCCGGCAAATTGTTTTGCGACAGTAATTCCGATATAACACGACAGAACGCATTGTGCTGTTTGTACACCACCGATAAATTCACTTTTAACTACGGCGTTTAAACGTACATTTCCGGCAAAATCACAGCGCAGTTTCGTGTGTTCGCCGATGTTTGTCCCAGATGAAACAATAAAACGAATTGGAACAGCCTTCGTACTGTTTCCGGCCCCCCTATTTCCGCATAACAACCTACAATACAATAGTGTTGGCTGAAAACACTCTGTCACGCGCGTCGCAATCATAATCGGTACTATAAAAGTCGGAATAGTAATTCAGAGCAGCACTACCACACCCTAAATTGAGGTAGCCCTATAGAACACACTACATCCATTACTTGTTTTTATATAATCTTCCTTCTCATGTCATGTTGATTCAACGCAATGCACGTCGAAGTTACTGTAAGTATCGGCTGAAAATAGGGTTGGTCGTGTTACAGTGAATGAGAGTGGTTGAGAGTTGACGCAATAAATTATGGCAGCACAATAACGCAGCGATCAGGAATAACGCAAATGTGACGTGAAATACTGTTTAAGCGTAACGTGCGGTAACGTGATGCGGGTGCGAATATAATAGACGGCTTGAATATTTTAGGCAATTTAGAAATTTACATGTTTTATATTTGGTTAGGTTATTTGTATATTTGTCATTCTATTACATGTCAATATTTAAATATTCCGATCTAAAACCTAAGGCTGAAATAAAACGAGACTAATATGGGCTATAGTAGCCATGTTATTTCAAACAAAAGGTTCACTTTTGTACATGTTAACTTGTTAACCTTTGTTAACATTTGTACATGTTAACATTTGTTAACATCTGTACATTTTAACATTTGTTAACTCAGTGGTAAATTTTAACATTGATATTACTTATTCTTCCACCTATTAATTCAAATAAACAATATTTTTTAATCGTACGATTGAGACGGTCATCCCATTAACAGCTTTAACAGTTGCTTATGAATAGTGACATCTAGCAATCTTACGTCGTGAAAGTTGTTTTCTTTAAGACATGTCAAGTGATTCTTAAGACAATAGGCACAAGGTTGAAAATGGAATAATTCTAATGTACAATTATAACCTGAAGGAAGAGTTAGTGCGGTGGTCAAAATTTAATCTTCAGAGTGACCCGAATGAACTGAGATTTTGAACTATTATTTTGGCTAAGCGTGTTTCTATCTAAAAGGAATTTCATAAAGTTTACTTTAACGCAAGTTTAACACACACTGCCTCTTTGGTCGTGTTGATTGCAAGCGTGACTGCCGAATGATTGGTCCTGGGGTCAAATCCTGGGCCAGGTACCAATGAATTGTTCTAATTTAGATTTTCTAGTAGTGGCTCGGATTCTGGATTGTGCCCGATGTTTTTCAATAAAATCACCACCTATTACTGTAATGTACTACATTTCTCTACCGACCTCGTCGGGGATTACAGGCGTGATGTTACGAATACACATATTTTTTTACAAAGGAATAACCCGAAAGTTTGACTTCAAATCTCACTTTATAAATTCCGCATCCCTTCAAACACTAATATTGACACGGTAATTAAATACAAAGAGTTTACTATGTATTACATCTGCATTTACATTTTTATATTTTTTACTATTCGCCAACGGTGGACTGGTGGAGAATGCCACTAGATATTAAGTTTGCTCTTTGTACTGCTTGTCATGATGTACGGTAAAGAATAAATTAATATAGCTATAAAAATGTAGAGACGAACAAAAGGGTTTGTGAATAGAATTAAGTTTGTATTTTACAAAACAATTTATAAATTTTTAGCTTTACAAAGTCTACGATCTAAGAAATACCCGACTAACGAATGTATACGTCTCATCGTCTTACGTTTTTATTAGGAGAGGAGTAATCAAACGACAAAAAAGAACACTGAAAGCCTTTTGCGTAAAATATGAACGGTTTTGATTTTATTGGAAACTTAAAGACTACATTACACTAGACTTTCCATTAACGCAGAACATAAGATTCTGAATCCGCACGCTCCGCATGTAGATTATATGTAACAGCCACTCACAAAATGCTTGAGTCTGGTTATGAAGTTACCCAGGCTGATAATGCGTGTGCGATAGTAAATTTAGCATGTATAATATTCACGGCAACGACGATGATGGCTCGCAGTGGAACAATTAGGACACGTGATATCAATGCGCTCTTTGGGGGAGGCCTACGTCCAGCAGTGGTGGTGGTGGTGATGATGATGATGATGGTATCAGTAGAACACCGCCAGATAACGGAATAATTATTATCAGACGATCGAACCATGAAGGTAAGAAAGCGTACCATAAAACTAATTTTCCTTTTTTTATAAGACATTGGCTTGAATTATCGAATCTCGAACCTCAATCGACTTCATATACTCGTATGTTTATAAGGCAATTAGATTAAAATTCTACAAAAACGTATGTGTGTGATCATACACGTGCATGGGTCTTTCTACAAACTTCTCATCATTGGAAAAGACGATTATTTGAATAGTAATAGTTGAGTGACATCATTTAAAGTATTATGCAGGCGTTGCATATGCTAACACGGCAGCGGGCGAGCGGTAAGCGCGTTACGCTGTCGCGCTCCCGGAACACAATTAGGTTATCCGATGAAACCCTACTTTGTTGTCGTTTCTGCTAATCCCAATACTTAACTAAGCCGATAATATATAAATAACTTAAACCTTTTTTTACTTCTGAACGGTTGTAATAAAAACATTTATACGATTAAATTTACGACTTGACATACATTTTTTATCGATCTGAAGTTCATTATAAATCTATTAGAAATACATACATATAAACGTCTCTAGTAGCGACGTCAGTTTATTTGAAAGATGTTAATTGTTCATTATAAACTTTGATTTTAGAAACTAATTTGGAACGCTCAACATTTGAAGATTTTAGATAAATGTAAGTTTAGGGTTTAAATTCAAATTCAAATTCAAATTCAAATATCATTGATTCAAAATTGGTTGATTACAACACTTTTTGTACGTCAAAATGAAACTACCACCGCTTCGGAAAATGCCTCGCTATG
>DWFO01000864.1:0-17857 GCA_018246595.1 Mimoniades nurscia nurscia
ACCTACCAGTGCATATTTGATTATTGTTGTACAATCATCTGCTGTAATTAAATTATTCGAGTGTGTCGCGACTATTATTTCTGTGAAATACTACATCTATGATGGGCGGATGAATTGAATAGCGATGAACGCCCATGTATCCTTCCGACATCAGAATTGAGATGATTTTATATCATCACCGAAATGTATATGTTTTCGTCAGTATTTCAAAAATAAATTAATATGGATCGATTCTTGATTTAATGGGAAACATTTACAGGCACATCGAAACACTTCATTGCTAATTTCCAGAATTAAGCGGATCATCTCGGACAGTATTTATTTAAATTTAAGCATTTTTCTACCGATACAGACGTATCACTGTAAAAAAGATTCTGCAGCAGTGTGCCCAAAGATAGCCTTGAAGAAGGTTTTACTATTAAAATCCAAATATGCTTAACACAATATAAGGTCTACTTACCCTCTCCCGCACAGCAGTCGTAAAGCTTCTATATGCCCTTCGAAGGCTGCCCACAGAGTGGGCGTCATGCCCGACTCGTCCTTGTTGTTGCACTCCTTCCTCGTGGCCTCTCGCAAAACATCCAGGAGGCCATCTTTGGCCGCCCTGGAAACAAAACCACATGGAAATTGACATTTTGTTTTGAAGTCACTTTTAGGCGATAAACAATCACTGAGACCAAATTCAAAAGTAACAGACGAATGAAAACGGGATTGACGATGATGATGAGTTATGGATTCTAACAATCATTAATCACATTAATTAGAATCAGTCTAAAAGTATTCTATTCGTACAAACCTTGAGTACATTAAAAAACAATCCGCGCACTCCGTGCGACACTAAATGTGAGCATCTTGAAATCATTCTATTACTAGGAAAGTTTATCTATATTTTCATCAGCTACTGTTGCCACGGAGTAACTTAAAGAGCTCGCATACGATTCGAGGGTGGAGTCGCGATTCTCCCTTCATTATAAACAACGGAAAACGTAAAAGTATTTGTGTAAAAATTATAACGCTTTGTATGGATTTCCTCGCATTAAATTACAGTTTGTATTTTTTTTCCTCGCATTAAATTCATGTTTCATTTGTATAAGGGACACTCACAAAGATAAGAACACACAAGCAGATCCAGAATAGACAACCAAATTTATTTTTTACATGTTTTCTCAACCGGGAATTGAGTCCTATGGGGCCGGCATGACCGTCATGCCAAACGGCTCGACATCACGCGGGCGTACTGCGCAGTTACTACAAGAAGTATTATTGGGAGTTTAATATAATTGTGCTTGGACATAATTCTGATATTTTAATTGAATCTTGGATCCATTCTGGTGCAAATGCAACTTAATATCAGGTACGAGTATCATATCACGATGTGCATCAATAAATGGTAATTGAAGTGATCTAATTTAAAGTAGTTAGGTATTCATATCTCTGAAATGTGGAAGAGGTATATCAGCTCAGAATGATAAGGGCACTTAGCGCACGTGGGTACCTGCCAACCCCTAATAGGGACCCAGCTTAACGTTATAATAATAATAGTCATATTTATAACGCAATGTACAAAACGAGTTTGTTAGGTTAGGTTCAAAGAAATTTATTCTCAAAAAGATAAACATTTTTACCATAGAATTGAAACATTTCGACACCGCACTAATAAGAGAACAAAAACGATATTACGTTTTGTTACGTTGTTTGGTAAGAGTTAAAAAAAATTAAACACGGAAGTAAGGTGATGAAAAGTGAACCATGGAATTCATGGTGTCGTTGGCGGCGCACAATGACTTTCCCCGTCGCGTCGCCCGGCCGTGGCGTGATGGGAATTAGCCGTGTGTCACGTGATTATCGAAAATCGATCGTTTCTGTAAACGGCTAAACGTATATACATTTTCCCTCTAATAAATTGACTATTATTTCATCATGTTACATGCTTCTCAAGAAGACAGGGGCATCAAGTGTCAAATATATACATTTTATCAATAAGTGACATTGAAAGCGTTACGGTTTCAAATGAGGTCATGGCAGGAGCAAAGTACCGCTGCAATGGAAATATTTTTTATTTGTTAGTTTGTCAATTATAAGATCTCAAGATATTGCACATTAGATCCAATTTTGCATAATTCCGCGTCAACAACAATCAAATCTGTTGCCCTCGCACTCGGCGAACGTGCGTGCGAACATTACGTCAAATCCAACAATAACTATGAATGTGTTTATGTAAAATGTGTCTAAAATGCAGACTTTTATTTTACTTGCGAAAAAACACATGCAACAAACGTTTTGACATGTAAAATAAATTAACCGGAGAATCCTACACACAATTATCGCCTTTAATGCACTCGACTTTCGACACTGCATTAGTTTGAAGAGGATAATATGAAAGCAATAAACATTCCAGGGTTTTCCTCGTTTTTATCGATCGTATGATGACTCATTCGTTTGGTTAATAAGGTGAACATGCAAAAGAAAATAATAGTAATGTTTTTATTAGCAATGGGCAATTATATATTTCGTTAAACATATAAAAGTTAAACATATTGCAGATTTGCAAAGAGCGTCAGTAACGTAAACGAATCGATATTCTACTATAGATAATACTGTTAAATAAGATAGGAGAAGTTCAGTTAGTTAGTATAGATGATGAGGAGTTCGGATTCTGCGATGGCTACTCGACGCTGCTGTTGCTGACGAGGGTGATTCAGCACTTGATCAACAAGCTCAATTTCGGGATTTTTATTTAAGTACATATTTTCCTAAGTTTATCAAAAACACCATATTCTTGCAATATTATGGAAATACAATTTTTTCATCAATAAACAAGTAGCACGTTGATTACGGCTTATACCCGGGTCTGCGCCTTTCTTGACTAAGATAAGGCCTTCGACCGTGTGGCATGCAGGGTCCTGATTAAACTGCTGGCGAGGCACGCGTCGGCGCTGTTGGTAAGGTTAGTAGCGGCAGTTCTATGTAGCGGCAGTGCTATGTAGCGGCAGTTCTGTGGCGGTGGTAAAAGTTGCCTTAAGCCCACGCCCGGTACGAGCCGGGGCGCCACAGAGTAGCTTCCTGTCTCTCCCCAATGCAAGTGTACAAGTTTAAAAATTTAGTAGTCCATTAATTCGCGACGTTTCTTTGACAAAATTGATATGTTATCACTAAAATTTGATATCGCTGTTTAATATCAGCTCATTGTAAATGGAAGTACCGTATCTTAATTACTCGAGGTACTTGATAATGGTAACTGATCATAAAATTACGCGAAAGTAAAAATTAATTTTCATTTGTAAACCACATATGCATATGTTGATGATGAATATAACATGTATATATGTGTTAATAAGTAAATAGTGATTCATAAATAATCGATTTAAGTGATTCATAAATAATCGATTTAAGTGATTCATAATCAGTCAATGTGATTCATAGACTCAATTTTCTTTTGTTTTATATGTTTTACAAAACATTTATAAATTCCTATCCTGAACTTCGTACTTTACAACATGCGTTGAAAGGCTGTCATTAGTGGTTCAATAGGTTAAAATAAAATGTTACATAATTCTTCACTTGATGTATAGGGCGTTATATGGAACTAATTCCCTGGAACAAGGATACAAAGCCAAGCTGAGCTCAACAGAATATGGGTTTATATAAACGTGTTGCCGTTAAAATTGCTTAGATTTATCTGAGGACTTGGAATCATCTATATTATTGCAGTATATTACAATTTATTTTGACAGGCTCGTTGATCCAACGGTATTATTTGACTGTTGAACTATGGATTTGAATCCCATTCACAATTTTTTTCGTTTTAAGCACATGTAATATGCAATTGTTCTGCGTCTGGGAGTAAAAAACTCTCTTTTAATATATATTTATATGTAGTTTACAGCTGTTCTGGTTACCATAACACAAGGTCTGCATAATTTGAGATCAGCCGCTCTCGATGTGCGCGTGTGGAGTCGTAAGGTAAGACATATACGAGTAAGTTAATTATCATTATCGTTTCACGTACACGCGTCTCAACAGACTACCTACCTACATATATCGACCGGATAATAACCTACAAATGAGAATAACTGAGATCATATAAGTTATTTCGTTGAAAATCTATGATATACTAAGAGAACTTTGCGATACTGGTGTTGAGGACGGATATATTGCCTCTGATAGGCATATGTTAACTGCCAATCATACCTTAAAAACCATAATATATATACTGTTCTAGTAAGATAATATATTGAAGGGCAGGTATAGGTGAATAGGAGGGAGAAATAGGTAGCAGTTGGCTTCCCCTGCCGCACCATTTACTACCGACATGTTCCAATGTTTACTATTACAATTTATAACAAAGTAATTATATTATAATGTTTACACAAATCAAAGATATGTACGTAATATAATATCTACTAAATATTTACACATGTGCTGACATTAAACGTCAATTAGATGAATTGTTCAAGATAAAGTCAGTTTTATCTCTAACATCTGCTGGAAAATGTTCTGTACTATGTTTTTATTATTTTAATGGGAATTGGCAATCATAGGTATATGGAAAAGTGCGACGAGGAGCGTAATTGAAAAAGGTATTAACTAATTCTTATAATAGGTACAATTCTTGTTTGAAACTTTAATTTCGTGTTTCTAGTTTATATCACTCTTTTTTAATGCTCAACTTCAATTTTTTTTCCTTTCAATTTTCTCATTTATTATTTTACATGTACTTATTTCTAATGACAAAAAACTTTTTATTTTTGTATCGAAACTACATTGACGAGAGTCCATGTCACACACAGTCGATCACACGGTAACCCAACACCTGCATGAAACGTATAACGAATCGATAAAACTGATAACAGTATAATTTCACCTGAAACCGATCTTATTACCTGTGTACTTAAGTCCATTTTTGAATATAAAATATTTACCCCTATAGGTCAGTAGACCGTGAAGTTTGTAGTAGCAAAATGCATGGGGTAATATAATTTTTGAACAATATGATACTCAAACATGAGCTGGCAATAGAGAAAATATGCCCCCGGGCGATAACGTGAAGGAGTTTTTGTCAGAGATGTTGGCCTCACTCTTATCTACGGGACTAAAAGGTGGAAGTATTTCGCCTAGTAGTTTAAATTAACAGTTCATTATTTAATCATACAACATGCTTTATGAAATTATTTTGCAATATCTTAATCACTTTTATTGCAATTATTTACATTTAATGATTTTTTGATTAAAACTACCCGATGTTTAGGTGATGAAAGCAGAAGGTACGTCAGGTCTGTTAATGATATTTGATATAATCGGTGTTACTACCTATCCAGTAAGATACCTGAGGTGTGGATGTAATATTGTCAGTGCAGTCGAGTACCGAGTGAGAATAGCCATGTCCATGTACCAAAGCCGCAGCCACACGCACGGCAGTGATGGCAGGAGACACGGTTGGTCTGACACTAAAAATGTTTCAATGGCCTCCGTATGGTAAACCACGGTGCGCGGGCGGAACTAAATTTTACCATGATTTCGCACGCCTATGTGATATGTAATGTTATAATTTGCAAAATAGATTTGTTTTTTACAATTAATTATGAACAAGATAAGACTGGCTCGTTGGTCGTGTTGGTTGCAACTGCCGGTCCTGAGTTCAATTCCATGGTCGGACACTGTTAATTGTTTTTAATTTTCATTATCTAGTAGTGGTTCGGAGTATGGATATGTGCCGGGTGTATGGCAATAGGCTCATCACCTATTCCATAGTGGGACGTGAACGTAACTGATGAATCGTGGGTGTGTATTACATTCCTCTGCTTACCTCTTTAGGGATTACAGGCGTGATGTTCACAGGCGCTTAAAGAGTATCTGGTTTGATTCAAATGACGTTTTCGTTTCGTCAGAGCGCGGGAAAAAATTAACAATTGTATTCGTAGAAGGCGCGAGTTGTTTCGCGGTTTTTTTATCGTTGTTGAGAAATGGAGTCTGGGAGGTTAATAAATGATGACTTGATTTAATGATTTAATCTAACGTTGATGATATTGTTTAAGAAATTAAATAGCTATTGATATGTAATTGGATGAGTAAAAGTAGTGGATGAGTAAAGACATAGACAAGTTATTGAATAGGTGTTTCATTTTAATTAATGTTGGTGTATTGCTGAGGTTTGTATTAATTAGAGCGTAATTTAATTGTGATTTGTTATATCTGTCAAAGCAATAGACGAAGTTAAAACGCTTTATAGTCTGTGGTAGCCTAACGGCTTATATTACTTTATAAAAATCAGCATTTTGACTTGCATAATTAGTCAAGGAAAACATTGCGAAGAAACCTGAGAAACTTAAAATTCTCCATAAGGTTCTCTTGACGGAAGTGTCAGCCAGGTTCGACCAGACCTAATCAGGTCACATCTAAGTGGGAAAATACGTAAATTATACTTTAATCTACGACTATTTCCGAGTACAAATCTGACCACAACGCAAGTAAAAAAAACTTGGCGAGAAATTTAAAACTTAATTCGTACTTTTTACTTTTTTTTATCATACCGTGGTCGAATTTTGGTCATGCCTTAGCCGGAACCTTTGTCGAAGAGTTCACGTAAAAAAAATAATGCAGGCATTTCTAACTTATATCCGTTCTATGGTTTTGGACGCTAATATCTGTTCTAATCGGATACAGATTAGTGCATGGCTAGGCTAGCATCGGTTAGTATCCGATTACTTGCAAAATCCTGATAAAGAGACTAAATACTCTAGACGCAAAAACCACTTAATTCCTGTGACCTATAGTTGTTTTTAGCTTGCAAGGATTTCTCAAGGATTCATTTGATACCTGTAGTGTGGTAATTCTTGGAGCGCAGTATGCTGGATTGTATGGATAAAATCAGTGTCGAATACTCAAAGCAATTTTACAACGACCATTGCGACGGACTTTTATTTACTCAAAATCTATGCAACTGTAGAAAAGAAAAAAACATTATCCACAAACATATCTTCATAAAGAATATCGCTATTTTAAATACATTTCTTTAACTATTTATGTATCATGAATGTTTAGTTTTCAAACCTTGTTTAAAATCGGTAATGCATTGTGTATGAACATAATATAGGTACCTAGAAAATTATATAAATTAGCTAAAACTGAATAACCCCCGTAGATTCCCATTCTGCGATCGCACCGTTCGTGGCTCGTGCTGTAACGCAGCATTCCAAACTTCTCGCTTGCGTCAAAAGCACCTATGTCGGTTATTAAAAGCGAAGCCTACATGATATTTTGATTGTAGATAGTTGATAATATCCCAATCTGCACACTTAATCATCAATTAGTATTATCATGATCGTTTGATCCATGAGATAATGATTTTTTTAAATCAAAGAGTCGAGGTGTAGTTCTTTAAGTCACTTTCTAGTTAAAATGCGTATTAGTTGCTTAATGTCTGTATTTGTGCCAGGTGTATGACATTAGGCTCACCACCTATTCCAGTGACGTAAACGTAACTGGTGAAACTTGGGAGTGTACTACACTCCTCTGCCTACCCCTTCGGGGATTACAGGCATAAGATTAGGTTTCGTTAGCCGTGCTTGGAGTTTAGAGGCTTCAGCTATCAGGCTAAAAAGTTTTGGGGGAAGGAATACCTGCTAATCATATTAAAGCTGCTAATTTTTTATCTAAATGTTCTAATGTCTATATTTTATTTAGTAGTATGAAATATGCTTTGTTATACTTTATATTGTAAAATGTGTCCAGAACATGAATATTCCAATTTTTATTTATAAATCCGATTTTCCTATAAATGAATATATAATAAAGCATAATTCCATATAATATATATAATCTTATCGTTTGGTTAGATAATCAACACAATTTACACAATACCTAAAAGTAGCTACTCACTTGTGAAATCGATCGGTAGTCATTTTCTTCGAAATGGGTTTTATTTCACCGAATGTACTATTTCACCTGTCCATGGGTTTGTTTAAGTCATTTTCGCCAATTTTACTAAACACCGAGGAATCGCGATATTACGAGAAAGCTGTTTTGTCACAGTTTACACCTGAACACGTTCAAATAGTTGATTTTACATAATTATTACTATTCGGCGAATTAATTACACTCACACGTTTGTTAAATGAATAACACTGGTTGTACAGATTAACACTAATAGTAGCAAAATGCGAAGTTACTATTATTTTTTGTTTCAAAAGTAACGAGTGTAGGTTAAAATATTGCAAATAAATTTACTCAGCTGACTGTCTACAACTCTGCGCCTGCGAGCGTCTGTTTAGAAAAAAAACCTACTGATCAACTGTGAATACAGCCGTTGCACGATTCAATGACCTCACGTTTATTGATTGTAACGCCATCTATCGCGTATCTAAATTGTCACTACCCATTCCTCTAGGAAATAGTATTATGACTGTACACAATACTAATCAAAACATTACTGTTGCTTGTAGTGCCATCTGTGTAATATTTGAGTAAAGAAAAATTATACTTCTGTCTTTATAGATGGCGTTACAAATCGTACACATGTTAATCGTGTATTTTTGAAATAATGTTGTATATAAAATGGAGTTGTTATAAAATATGACGCCCTCACTTTAATAACATCATTTTTATATTATAATCAACAGAATTAACAATACAACACGTGAAGAATTTATAAATAATAAGTTGCAAAATGGCAACCTATTTATGCTGGATGTTAGAAAAGAACCACTGGCTTCCTTCAAAAAACAAATTTTGGGTAGATGAAATAATAACGGGACTAAAACGCAACATCATGTCTCTGAATCTCGAAGAGGTAGGCAGAGGACACACTCCCACATTTTATCATTTACGTTAATGTCCCACTCTAGAATAGGTGGTGCAGCTTATTACCATACCCCATGCACGTTTCCACACTCCGAGCCACTACTAGAAAATTTAAATGAGAAAAATCCAGTAGTGCCAGACCCGGAATTTGAACCCTGGACCTTCCGATCGGAGTCGCACTCGCAACCAACCCGACCAACGAGGCAGGTTTTACTTTTTTTTTTTTGATAAGTCGAAATTAAGAAGAATAAGATAATTAGTATGTATAAAAGAAGAACAGCAGGTTTACCTACATAATTTTCGTTGACAACAAATATAACTTTATGTATGCATAAATATGTATCAGATTATTATTTTTCACGGAGACAGTCGTCACTTATAGGAAAAAATTAACTACATAAATAATAATTTCACAAGTATGTAATTAATTGGCAGAATTATCGACATCAATTTAACATTGTCACGGAACTGGCGAGTAATGTTGAGGCGAAGTCGTTGTGGGTAGCTGTAGATTGGCATAAAAAGTTACTCGTATGTGTTTTGGTTTTCAAAGCGTATTTCGATGTTTTTTGTAAACATTTTGCCAATATCAAGTTTAAGATCTTTGAAAACTGACGAATCATTTGCTATGTTTTCTTTCAAAACTACTGCTTGTATATTCATTCTTCACTTATTAATAAACGAGGCAGAGGAATGTAGTATACTCCTAAATAAACATTTTTAAAAATATGGCAGAAAATAAGTAATGATATATAAAAGATTTTGTAAAACTATCCGTAAATACGATGAAAAGATTATGTAAGGCTTATGTTAAATGTAGAGTTTACAAGAAACACCAATACACGTGACATCACGCGTGTAATCCCCGAAGTGGTGGACAGAGGAATGTAGAACACTCCCACGTTTCAACAGTTACGTTTACGTCGCACTATGGAATAGGTGGTAAGTATAGACTCCGAGCCACAACTACAAAATCTAAATTAGAAAAATTTAATAGTGCCCGACCCGGGAATTGAACCCAGGTCCTCCCGCACGGCAGTCGAACTTGCAAAAAACACGACCAACGAGCAGGCAAGAATTACCAATATAAAGATACACTTATACGCTTAGTGTCCACCAGACATACGAGTACGGTACGGTGTTTGAAAAAGCAGTCATTGAACGTTGAAACAAAATGAGCTAGAAACAGGTGTCTCGTTGGTCATGTTGGTTGCGATCGCGACCGTCTATCGAGGGGTCCTGGGTTTAAATCCCGTTCCAGGCACTACTGTATTTTTATAACTTCAGATTTTCTAGTAGATCTCTCTAGAAGTGGCGTGCATGTATGAAGTGGCGTACATGTATGAAGAGGTATTTGGCACTCCGTGCTCTCTACCTGCCTGTGAGGGACGTGGGGTGATACTTAAATAAATAGTGCAACCATTACATTTTAATAATCAGTTCGTATCATGAACAAATAATCTTTATCGCTCGTCCATTGATAACGCCGTGTTGGACGCTACACGGAGCTCCGTCAATCTTGTCAACTTTTTCATCAGACACATTTATTGTTTCGCATAGATCGGGGTAATGCAACTAATTCAGCCGTACACGTTAAACACATTAGGCTGATAACGGTCTAATGGATCACAAATATTTGCCTTCGTATGAATTGATAACGCTAAGTGCACCTCGCGCCGATAATCGCGGATAATTCGCCCGCCGCGGCCGAACGTTCCCTGAAATCCGTGTAGATCCGATGGATTGTCGGTGAGCGTTCTGTTTTCGCTGTGCTGTGTGTATTAATAACAAAACGACACACGGCCCGACGCCGACGGATGTGTCGAGTTGTGGCCGACACGCGTCCACAGCCGTGTCGGCTCGTGGACGTCTGTTGGATGGAACGATGATGATGATGTATCGAGACGATAGTAACATCCGGATTCGTAATAAAAGCTAGAATATCATTCGGATGTAGTAATAATAAGATTGGCTAAGAGTAGGCACCTATTTTCTGTATGTGAAAGAAGTAGACTGCCTCGTTGGTCGTGTTGGTTGCAAGCGCGACTGCCGATCGGGACGTCCTGGGTTCAAATCCCTGTTCGAATAGGACTGGATTTTTCTTATTTAGATTTTCTATTTCTTCGAGCATTACAGGTATGATGATACCTAAAAGAAATAGGAAACTTGTAAGCCTAATTTAACCTGATGCGAGATTGAAGAAAATTCGCTTATTGGACAATTATTCCCATCATTATGTATTAATCTCAGTAGTTGAGGTTCCTTGTGAGATTATCCTGACAACTAGGTCTAAATCCATACAACATAGGTATATGAAGATAAATAGCGTTAAATACTGAGTACACAGCACATAAATATTACAATATAACAAATTGTAACATTTATACAACTCTCTCTGTCTATCTCTTCAGGGACAACAACAGTAATTTTAAGTTTTTTATAATAATATTATGTTCAGTATAGAAAAATCATCACACAAAATGTCCTTTCAATTCGACGTTGAGAAGAGTACCTAATCTTTGAAAGAAACAAAAATCATTGGAACAACTAATGTGGTCAATAGAAATTTAATGAAGTCTTACATACATACATAATGTCGATACGATAACGGCTTGCTATTATTTCATTGAAGTCGCAAACGAAGATGGAATTATCTAACGACAAAGCGGAATAAACTCTATCGCAGTCAATAACTACGGATGGCACACAGAAACCCATTACCCGTTCAATTCCTAAGCTTCCAAATGGAGCCATGATTTATGGACATCCTACACACGTCAGAAATCTAATTAGCGGCGAGCATTCCCGATAAATCCACACGAAACAGTGTAATAACGTCATAATCCCCGGGTCGAGATGATTGCTTCGGCGCGATATATCTTTTTTATGCGCGTTTATCGCCCGATAATATAATAATCATATCATGCTGACAATAATGGCATGCCAAATAAAATCTACCTACCCTATGTTCCACGCGCCGTACAAATGTTCATACGATTTTTCATGCGGTCTCTACATAATAATATTCTACTTTATAGCTATGAAAATAAAGTTGATGTTTTTTTAAATCGCTAGCCACTTTTGGGATGTTTTCGATTATCGAAAAAGGCGACGCTCGAAAACGGAACATGTACAAATTGGGTGAACTTCGGAGCGCGCGGGAAAGCAATATGTTTTTATTTCTTTTTAATTTCCGGTCTGTTTTAATGGCGTCGAAATCAATATAATGGTGAGGCGGCCAATGCCATTTTAGCGTCTGTGGTTTTGCTCATTTAACGTCATTGAACGAATTTAACTGGCGCGCTTTAATGAATGTTGTCATTACATTGTTTATTTTGCCTCGTTAATCATTTATCAATCAAGTAAGTACAGCTAGCAACACTAACGATGATCGAGCGTCAAGAATTATGTCAATATTTAAAGCTAAAATAACTTTGATATTGTTTTTATCTTGCTTTATTGATAAAAATAAATGATGTATATAAGTACATAATAACAAATACGCCTAGATACGTAGGTAAATATTTAGAAGTATCAAAAGCATAATTATAAATTATAACAATATAACTAAACTAATTGATATTTGTATAGACGATAAATTTATTTACCTCACAATTAAATTGACAATGCAAAAATACAACAGCAAAAATAGCTTTGTAATGAAAAAAATACTCTGAAAAATCTTCACATTTTCAATCCAGTATTAAATCCAAATGTTCTCCAAAACTCGCAAGGAAATCGAAGCTCATAAAAATCTAATGTAGCATTCTAGGTATGACCTCAACTGTTCCCGAGATTCACTGGAAGTGTTTTATGAATGATTCCTCACAAATCATGATTTAAACAAGAGGGCTAATATAATAAAAATATCGCTGGGATCCTTTTAAAATTCCGTCCGGGTCCCACCGATCCTTCGGGTGATTGCGCGCTCGCGGCATCCATTTTGTTTTTATTTTGCGCGCTTGTTCAACGTGAAAAATAACCGCATCGGAAAATCTTATCGGATTTTGTCGAGCGTGAGCTTAAGGTATCGCCTTTATTGTAATTAAATGTCATGCAAACTCCGCTAGTGTTTGTTATTTGTTATTTATATCAAAATTTCTATAATATCACTGACTATCGTACTTATTGAATTTACATCTGATGTAAAAAATTAATTCAGTCTGTTTCGAAGATCAACCCAATACCATTGTCAATTAATATTGATTTCAATCAATACATCTTAACCAGTGTTTATTGCAAGCTTAAGCTGTCCAAAAGTGATCTGTGTGATGTCTGGATCTGTGTGATGTAATTTATTAAAAAAAATGATGCTCATTTGTTAATTTGTTTATCAGTGAACGTACTCTGGTGAAAAGGAATAGGTAGTACTAGTCTCCTGTGACTATCCTTTTCATGAAATATGGGCAGATGTTAGTTAATTTACGTATACATTGAATGTGGTTCGGGCATGTAGAAACAATGACGGAAAATGGAATGAGAATAAAAGGTATACAATATAGGTACAATCATCATCGTCATCTCATTGCAGTTCACTGGTGGACATGAACCTCCCCTGGGGGATACGCCCATAATCCCGACGCTGGGCACGCGGGCTGCGGGTCGTAGAGCTCAGTTTCTCAGACCGCCTACGCTGCTGCCCACAGGCGGCCAGGGTATGTAGCTATGTCTAGACAAACCGCGCCGTACTGCGATCTGCTAGCGCCGGGTTTAGTCGCCTCTTACGACACCCTATATCCCGTATTGGGGACTGCATTCTTACTTCACCCCGACACGGACGTGTACAATGGCAAAGTTAATGAGAGCAGGAGCCAAGCGAAATCTATAATAGAAAGAAAGAAAGAAAGAAAATCTTTATTCCACCCCTATATTACATACAATAAGAAAAAGTACTACAAGGAAAAAAAAAGTACAATAAATAAAAGATAAATCAAAATAAAACCAAAACATTAGAATAACAAAACACAAAGGGATGGAAAGGGGGTGCACTCAGCCTTGCCTGTGGAAACCCACTGGCACTGAATTTCAGTAATCACTTATCACGGTAAAATAGGTCAGGTATTGTCTGGTGGAGTAGTCAGAAGCTTCTGAAATCGGCGCGCGTGCAGGAATAGAGTTGTTCGTTACCTGTTAATCCACGAATGAATAATATACGCTACATGCACTGTGTGTACAAGTAAATATGTATAATTTCACGTTCGAACATCGTGCTTAAAGGCGAATATGTATAATTTCACAGATGTAAAGACCATAAATCATAGATAAACAGTTGCTGATAAGTATTGCCACTTTATGACGATCTTGTATAACAGTTATTGTAATCGCCTAATGTGATTGCAGACCAGTAAATGGACAGTGTGAATGATAGCTTCACATAGAGTATACATTAACATATTTGCCAGTCATTCTGTCGATCGGTCAAGAATTGCACTCGTCATGTATACTATTGCAGACTGACCGCTATGGTTATCATATCATTCCGCCAGGTTGCTTACGGGGCAGGCGGAGAGCACCTGCCAGACCTGCCTCATACCTAAGATGAGACAAGAGCATCCTTAAGGACCTGTCGCGCTTCTACATTCATCACTTTTTTCATCCACGCGCGCCGATTTGAGACTGTTGACTCAGGAATAGCGTAAATGGAACAAGATATGTGAGTCGTCATTTCCCTCGCGACACTTGGATCTATCAACATTAGAAATGTTTCTGTTTCGTTAATCTTAACGTTACGTCATTCTGCCGACCGTGATTCTGGGCGTTATGGGTCTCTTCACAAAATAAGAATCATAGTCTCCAGAATTTCACTGGTGTACGTACATGGGTCCTTCACTGTCCTACAATACGCGAGTTCAGCAAGTCTCCTCCAGCCGCTACAACCTGCCTTCAAGGTCATCGTCAATGCGAGTGAAGAAGCTTAAGACTACAATCTGCCGAGTGCGGGTTGGCAGACATCTTAGAGAACATTGGACGTAGAAGTCCTAATAATAACAGACCGAGGTAGAACATGTGGGTATATATTTGACTTGGCACTACCAACACTACAGATATTTCTACCTTGAAATACTTATTATTAAGACAACCAGCATTTTCGGCCACCTATCCCGTTCAAATAGGTCAAGTTCTGACTAAGGGCACTCCCTTAAGTCCTGGAAGAGAATGATGAATATAGAAGAAGCGCGGCAGGTCTGTAAGAGTAGAGATATTTGGCACTCCGTGCTCTCTGCCTCTCCAATAAAGTATCTGCCGAGATGATATTATGGGTACCAATAATGACAAGTGGTACTTCAGTCAGATTTCTGTGATTATGCTATAATATAAGAATGTTGAAAAGCTCAGACCTCAGCACTGGTATCTTGTCTGTTAGAACGCGAATACTGTAACATCTGTGGTTTGCGTTTGACTGGAACTTTAGCTGATGGTGAGCGACATGTAGGCTGTATCGCGCTTGCCTAGAGAGTGCTATTCACTCTCATCTTTTATAGTTCCAAGTTGTAAAAATCGGGAAAAATACACGCCGTCAGAGAGCTCCACTGTTTCACAGCGTTAGGTCGTAAGTAATTCGTCTCGACAATCGATACTGTGTCGACAATCGAGTCCATTTGCGAGTCATCGCGAGCTAATCGATGGCGTCACGCCGGCGAGTGCTTCCGCCACTTAGCGTTATTGGCTTGCGTCGCCTACTCGATTCTCACTCGACGAGAGCAATCATTTATCACGAAACACCATACTTGGAGCGATTTCTATGTATAAACAATTAGGTTTAATAGAAATGTACACATAGGTAAATATTTAAGTATCCGAAATAGCTGTGCGTATATGTATAAGTGAGGTAGCCAGAAGAAGCACTTCAGGTCTGGAAGGATGGTGATATTTGTTACTTAGTTCTCTCACCCCAATTACAAAATTTGAATTTCAATTTGAATATGGAATACAAGTATTTTTATTTTATAAAATATTATTTAAAGAGAAACACTTTTATTGTTACGTGATTATTTCAATCCATAAAATGAAAACCTTAAGGGAGATAAGAAAGCAGCTATTTCCAGGCAGATTTCGTTAATATATATTTAGTTATCGTTGATCAAAACTAAATATACGTAAATGCCGACGTAATCATATAAGCTTTTTATATAATAGTTGCCAAAAAAGCGCCGCGCCGAGGCGCTGCAAGCGTCGGAAGTGAGCAGGAAATGGCCACTAATGGCGACGGGACCGGAAGCGACGCCATTACCCCGCTAGTGATGCTCAAATAATTACTTTAGCGCTGATGTGTTTATTTTGCAATAGAGAATATATTTTTGGGTACGAAACGAAATATCCATATTAAGTATCTATTTTGTACACGAGGGTTGGTCTTCGAAGTTTTATATTATTGAGATATGTTTAACTTTAAACTACTTACGTTTTGCGGTAAGACTGGGTGGGTATAAGATTAAATAAGAACAAGTGTGACTTAAAATAAATTCACATGAAGTTTCAAACATGTGTGGAAGTGTCAATGTTGTTAGAATTAAATTGTTCATTTGCAAAGTATGTTAGGTTTGCATTTGGGGACAATTTAACCTGATGATGAGCGAGCTCCAAGAACTGCTATACAGCATTTCTTGTACTCGTATAAGATCAGTTACGGTATGAAATTTAAAATGTCAGGAGCACAGCTTTGTGTTAGAAGCAATTATTTTTGATATATGCCAATATCAAAACATGCTCGAGTTATTGCTTACTGGATATGAGATATTGAACAAAATCTTTATTGAGGTCATCCAGTGGTTACGCATCTGATCGATTTGGAGAAATGATTGTTAAAAAATGAAAAATGCCTATGAGTGTGTGTAAACATTGCAATAGCCGACAGTGGAGTTAACGGCTTGTGTTACAAAATAAATAATCTATTGTAATAAAAAAGAAAAAAATATGAATGCATTGTGGACAGTTACAACATCGGTACCGTCGTCCATGAACTTGACGATTTGTTTAAAAAAGTAAAGTTTTCTTTGAAAAACAAACTCTTGTGTACAAAAATAAACAATATATTATCGATTGTCATCTATGGACATTTGCAATATTAGAGAAGCGGCAAAGCGGTAAACATTTAAAACATAGGAATTTAAGCGGGAACCACGGAGCTAGTGGTGATAAAATAATAACCATAGATTGATTGTCTATGATTCTATAACGCGTTGTTGTTTCCAGTGGGCCTCATGGAGTCGCAACAAATAACTTCCGTCAACAATTTCCATCCGTCTCGAGTTACTGGAGTGGAGTGAAGTTCACCAATAAATCGTGGGCGGAGTTCAAGTGAAAAAGAGCGAGAGCCGCCCGCACTCCCGCAGTGTAACGAGTTTCAAATTGGAAAATCTACTTAGAGAGCAAGTTTGCGGGCGCGCCTCCGCTTCCGTGTTGCTTAGAGTTCCGCAATCAAAATTAGAATAGTGTGTTCTTTTTATAATTTCTTTCTGTATAATTTTAATTGGTGCATTGTTATTTATTTAGTAATCTTGGTTCAGCCGTTAGCCTTGGTGCACTCAGCTATAAAATAGGCGAGGGTCTCCATCGACGTGCAGCAGCATAGGTGGTGAAAGAAGTCGTGCTCTGCGATCCCCAACCCGCATGCCCAGCGTGGGGATTATGGGCAAAAACTCCTCTTGGGGAGTCAAGTTTCCAGCAGTGGCTTGAACCCGATTGATAATATTGTTGTTTATTTACAAAAGTCAGACATATTGTCTATAGTCCCAGAGCCCACGACCAAAACCATGTATCATAGCAATACGGCCAAAACTGTATAAAATCGTTAGATCACATTATTCTGAACTCCACTTGTTCTGGAGTAACGGTCAAAAATGTAGCAATTGCGTGTGAGGCTATTTCTGCTGTGACCAAAAAAGAAAGTACTCGGTATCATAGCAATACGTCTGATATTGGAAACATACATAGATTTTATAATTTCATGACGAATAAGTTGGTTTTCAGACATTTTTCGTGTAGTATATAGCTGAAGCGAATTTTTGAAAATGTCAAAAAATTTAGCCGAACTGTATTATAGCAATCCGGATGATTT
>DWFO01000865.1:0-17842 GCA_018246595.1 Mimoniades nurscia nurscia
TAGTGTCCGACCCGGGAATCGAACCCGGGACCTCCCGTTCGGCAGTCGCACTCGCAACCAACACGACCAACGAGGCACTCTATATGTCAATTATTATTATTATATATACCCAAATGTGTACACAGAGTGATAATTTTGATTTCAGACTCTGAAACACCTCCCGATCTTATCGTACAAATATTTGTCCTAGGTGAGAATTGAAGCCACAACTTCAGCTCAGCATTCAGGGTCCTAACCACTGAACTCACAGGTCAGCGAAATGTATTTGATTACACGATGCATCAATGATGGTATCAAGCAAATTGATAGCGACTTACATATAGTTATTGACTATGAAACAATTACAGGTAAAAGCCTTAACAATTGACTACCTACTAACTACTACTAATACATACATTAACTACCCACTAGTGTAACTGTAACCCTATAATTTACTTTATTACGCTTCAGTACTTATTAGTTACTTATAGTCAGGAACAGAGCCCAGGCAGCATTAAGCTTCAAAACGGTAATTAATAAAAAAATAACAGAGCAATGCTCTGCAATCCGAGGCCATAGTCGGACTAAAATATTGTAATGTACTCGTAACTTGTATACCAACAAGAAATTAGACTGCGGCCCCGCCCATTGCATGTAATTCGTTCCGCGCTAACCACAGCCCATGTGACATACAGATTGACAGATATTCGGCATTAGTAAATTATTATAATTGCAGGCTAGCTCTCGGCGCGTGAAATATGACATAGAGTAGTTTTAGATAGAGCTGACAAATAGTAGATAAACATTTATGACGACACATAGTTTTCAATGGCCATTACCTTTATCTGTCCGCTAATAAGATTATACTTCATATTCAAATAAGAAGACAGTTACCTAAGGCTTTAGTGGCTTATGACTATTTTATATCTATAAACTATATTCATCTGAAAACAATGTTGGTAGGAACGCGGTTTGCCTCGTCCGTTTCGATACGCTCCTCTCGGTAGTTAAAAATCCTAAAAAATGAAAGAGAAAATTATCAGAATGTTTCCATAAGTCACCAGTAGGTTATCATAGTCGTAAATAGTTAAAGGGTTTTGTGATTTCGTTTAAGGGGCGTATGTGGCAGTAAGCTTTGACAAGAAAAGTGTAAGTCCATACAGATAAGAAGAATTGATGATTCGGTCTGACCCTACGTTATCATGGCAAGGGTCTGCTGGATCGAGTTATTGGATAGGTATTGGAGAGTCGAATGAACCACATACAAAGGCGTGCAAGATAAATGAATATTACCAAGTTGTTACGAGTAGACCACTATTTATATATATATATATACTGTTATACATATATTCAAAATTTATCTTTATTACGACCTGAAAATTCAATTCTTTTTTTCATTTGGGCGTAATTTTATTTTTGAATGTCAGAAACCAATACAAAATAGGCAACCATATAAAATCTCGCCAAAAAGGGAACCGTTGTCAGTTACAGATTTCAAATTGATTTTTTTAACGAAACCTTACATTCGCCAGTTCGATTTCGGAAGCCCTTTATGTTATTCCATTTCCGTACTTGTCTGCTCTGTACGCACGTTGCAGGGTGCCATTGGAACAGTGTTTTCCTGGCCGCACCGGCGGCGCACCCTACCAATTACCATTACGCACTCGCTCCGGCGTGGAAGAAACTCAAATTATTGATAGGACTGTTGTGTAGTGGAGCGGACGGGCGATACTCGAGCGAATGCGTAAATTGGCGGAAATAATATTTGAAAATGAATATTTCTTTTCTATGACAGTAACAGGTTTAGCTTCTATTGTTAAATGTTTCGTGAGTGTTACACATGACTAAGAATTAAGCCGCCTAGACTCATGTATGTTATGTTAATTCTTAGTCAGGTATAGATTCACTACGCTATGTTGTTAAAGAGGAAAATGAAAAACATTCATTTACATATAACTGATAAATAAATAAATCTATCTCAATATCAATAAGCTCTATCGTTTTCGGAGGCGTTTAGAAGCTGGAGAAGAGACCGTACATGAATTGATATTAACACAAACTACTGTTGGTAGAAAGTTTAGCAGCTTAATGTTTTTTTTAAATCATAATTGCTTTTAAATATTTTCTCCACCTTGGAATCCAGTTAAAATATCGTTTTAGCATCAGATTATTATTGCCTTTTGCATTTTAGAGTTCTCTTACAATATTTCCACTTTCAGGTTTCGATAGCTCTCAGCCTTCACTAGTCTTATAGCGATCCACATTAGATATTGTGCATGTGAGCACACAGTATTTCCTGCAGCCTAATAGTCATGACGTCACAGCGTCAATGTCATTTCGAGAATATCACTATTAATAAGTTGGAAGAAGGACGAAAATGAGGAAGACAGTGGACGAAAGTATCTGAAGGTTTTTGAACGTTTTGTTTGATTTAAATATTATATGAGTTATAAAATCCGATTTTTTTTTTATAATAATCATCGTCTAATAATATCTTGAAACAAATCACATTCGATCATTTGATTTAATGCTAGAAAAATTGTGCTGTTACACCAGACAGCCGATGAATTACGTACATCATATTAAACTTCTTTTATACATAATTTCTTGTATATATAATTCTTGCGTACATCATATTAAAATGTCTTTACGTAGGTTGTATTGATAATTTTACACCCATCCAGATACAGAACAAATACTGCACTTAAGATACGAAGAATTGTTCTGAGTGTTCTGAATTTCGATCGCAAATTTAGCAATCAGGATTATGAGCCATGGACCCCGGCGGTGTACTTATACATTTATTTATGTAAACCTAAAGTACTGTAATGTACTTACAAACATATCACAATCACTTGATCCATTTTTATTGAATAGAACACAACTGCACGGCATGAGGAATCTCTACGATCGCAGTGTCGCATGAAGCGGCCTATAAAAATAGTTAAGCGGAATTCACACCCGCATGTAACCCGAGCGCCGCCGCCGCTCTGTCCACGCCGTTGCAGATTTTAATCGCATTAAACTGAGCTCTGATGTAATGCAATTAATCTATCGTGTGAGGCCTCTGCACTATTTACATCGAATGGAGATTTCTGTTTCCAAGGAATATTCCAGTCTTATATGGGTGACAGGGATTGGTGGAACACAAAACGATTCGCGCCTTACAGGATCTATTATCCTTGATTCTTGTCCATATATGTATCCGAACGTAGAAATAAATGATTAATAGTTTGTGGTTCTTCGTCATAATCAGGTAGGTACGGACATCCTACACTGCGCTGTCAGTGACACTATGTGAGGATCACATCTCACGAGAACACAACCCCATGGTGCTGTACGCTCCGTTTGCACTACGCTTGTGGTAATTGTATACCGTACTCCCGCCGCTTTCCGTCTTAGTCGTCTATCTCCTTTTCGAAGATCGTCATCATTATCAGCCTGTATCAGTCTACAACTTCAAATAGGTCTATCATCATGAGCACTATTTTTCCAGTCCCCGGCTATCGGTTTGTTCCCCCGTTTTAATAACGTAAAAATTTGATCCATAGGGTTTAGGGTGGTCTCCGTGTGAACAATTTAGGACAGGTTTTCTATTCCTTCTTAGTCACATACTCCTGATAGAGTAGTCGTAGCCATGAATCGTCTAATGGTTGGTGCATTTGCGAGACTTGTCCATCTGTTTCTATTTTGACTCAATGCCAGGGAATAACGTACATTTCCAGATTATGTTGATTGTGATTCTCTCCTCCATTGAACACTAATAATTGTGTAATAAATTCAAAATTGTGACGTCACTACGGTAGATTGGATAGTTGGAGATTAACATATATCTAAATCGATTAGCTGTTGTTCAATATGGTTATTGTTTTATGACTGACTCCGTGCCAAGTGTCATTGAATTCCGATGGAATTTAGTTGATAGTTGTTGGTGGTTGATTTGTAAGCGTAGGATAATGGACCAAATGTTTGTAGGAGATGGGAAGAAGGCTGCCTCCTTCAAATTTGTGAAATTATTTGTCTTTTAAATAAAATTAAAATATTTTTAAGGCGATAGAAAAAATAATGGATGGTACGGTACCGTTGCCTCGATCCTATTTGTAGTACAATTGGAATTTCATTGTATATTTCCGTAAAAAAGTTTTAGCAAGCAGCTCTACATATGTATGTTATGTAGTAAACAGACACACGACTAGACTAAATTTCAGCTTCACACGCACTTTCAGTTTTAAGTACATATTTATGTGTATGGTCTCTGAAAAAACATACTAGATTAAAGTTTTCCACAATGTATTTCTAAACTGTGTGTAATCTGCCAACTTTTACTAAACTAGCGTTGTAAAATACAGCCTTAGCCGTGACTCTCGTCCAAGTGTCAACCGCTAAAAAGAGATGTTGTTGACAATTATGTCATATTATAATGTTAGTTTACTCATTGCAATGCTTATATTTAAAGGTCAAAGTGTTGGCACCACATGATAATATTTCGTAGTAAAGAAACAACAGGGTTGCACAGTATTCTCTTATATCTAGACCAGTCCAGTTACTGAATCTAATAAGTTCTATATGAGAGGAGATGGCTCACAGATAATACCACAAACATATTCAATTACTGTGATGTATTTTAATAATATACGCAAATATTCCAGTTCAACTTCTGACGTGGATATGCGTCAGCTGCGCCCTATCCGGCGACTCCTGTTACACGTCGGCCTAGATTTCACTTAATGTAATTTTAAATGCATCGTGACTGACGCGGATAAGCTTTTGCGCCTCTTCGTGAGAAACTCCAAGTATAAAACGGTAATGATGAAGGAACGTTGTTTGTTGTGTGTGTAAGGCAGTTGCGTTGTCGCAGTTCAGGTTCAAGGTTAGAAGTTAAGAGAGCTTCTATCCAGATAATTGATATGTATCTATAAAGAGTTGATCGCGTGTTCTACATAAGATCTTATTAACTTTCGCCACCGTCGACATGAGGTCGTAAATCAGTCAGCGACCCTAAACATTGATTTACGCTCCACTGGCGCTCGTAAATCGATCGTTTCCTCTAATTGCCGAAGCAGCAGTCGTTGTAACGCAAATTGGCCTAATTGCCGTACACCCGAAATTCTTGTACTAGGAAACCATCAGTCAATACGTCAATTTGTTATGGGGAAGATTACAGTTCAGTTGCACTAGTATGTTGGAAACGGTCTTATAGCGGTAACCTTAGATTAACATTAAAGGAAAAAGTTACATCAATCAAAAAGTGTATTGCTGTTACCAGTTCTAAAATGAACACATGAGCAAATTAAATTGGTGACGGTTTGCATTAATACTGACTTAGTGAACGACACAGTTTTATTTAAATTTATTTTATAGCAGCGAAGAAGAACATAGAAATTACACACTCTACAGATATAAAAGTTATCTTTCCACGTCACGGATCGTTGTTACCCGAAGAACTAAGGTGGATGGTGCTGTATTATTTATTGCGATGTAACATTTACCAATTCCTTCTACTGAGAACGTCTAATAAACATTTGACTAACGGATATGTTGCCCTTTTGATACGACACAAGTGCAGATTAATAAAACTTTTACAACCCACTTATGTCTGTCAGGAATTGTTAGACGTATGCTACATTGTTCTTGGGTCCTTGATATAAAAGAAATAATACGTTTAAAGCACAAAGACTTCCAAATGTCTTTCTAACCAACAAAGGGTCGCAGAATTTCCTCTTGTATTGTGCGTTCATCTTGGGAGCGATTTGAATGGAGTCAAATATATTGGCGTCGTAAACTAATGAATGGCTCCCCTTGTGGCAATAACATTAGGGTGTTATATCCTGCGTGTGTTCGTATAAATGTGTGATTTGGTCTCTTGAGTTTTGAAATGAGAGTTTTTGATGGTTACAATTTAGTAATATAGTTATCTGTACGACAGATTTTTACAAGATTACAAATTCTTAGCGGCTACAATTTTATGTTGAATCACTGCTACCTTAGAATATCATCTGTATTCTAACTGTATTAATGCACCTTTTATAATTACACAATGAATTGAAAGAGCTATGAAAGGTTTAGGTACTTTCATATGTACGAACGAGTAACACACAGAAAAGTGGCCGCAACTGATTACATGTATACAATATGAATGTTTAAATTCTTATATTTAACAAAAACAAAGTAACAAACATGCTAATGACTTAATAAAAACCGTGTAAACATTGAGTACAGAGCGATCATATAGGATTACAATATAAAGGAGCAGCTGTATCAATTAGGTCACAGTGTATATCTACTATCTGAGCCCGTGAATTAGGCCGCGCACAGACGCGGCGCAGACGCCCGGGCACGTCCTAATGCGATGTACATATAACATGGACATGATTTTAAAACATTTGTTTTACACATGGTCTAATAATATTTTGGTTTTAGTTATATAAAGCATGATATCATCGCTAGTAAATCTCTGACAATCAGCGGGTAAGAACTAATTTTTGCAATTGTGATAACAAGTGCTACAAAACGTAGTGGTGTACAGAATGTTGGTAACTTATTAAATAAATAAATGGATATTAATTACTAATTGCTCTAACACAGAATTTAAGCAGCAAAATTTATTAGACTATATTAGAATAGGTGAAAATTATTCAAAATAATAGAACAGTTAAGAACCGATTGTAGCAAAAGGGAAGACAAAAATATATTCATTCGGACTGCATTTCGATACGCTTCTTCATAAATCTCGGCTTTTAACTTAGAAAAATATTTATAGAGAAAGTATGTGATAACTACTATAGATAAATACAATTTACTATACTAGAGCAAACTAGAAGTACATTATACAGCACTACATTATTTAAGTAATGTTATTTTCATATGAGAAGCATAGAAATTAAACTGGTCTTAGTCACCAGCTTAAGTACTTATTTCAATATTATTATATATCTTAATATTAAAGAACTAAATAAACTTAAAAAATACCTATATTAGACAAGTCTATGTTAACCTTTCGCAGTACAAATGTCCATTTGCTATATTCAGCGATTAAGCAAATTTACATGTCAATGGGTTTTAAATGAATTTATTAAAAGTTGCCTACTAAGTTGTTTTAATGTTTGAACTAAACCACGGCTTTGCGCGCTCCAAACAGCTGGTATACAATTTATATAACGTAAACGTCACGCCTGTTATCACTGAAGAGGTAGGCAGAGGAGTGTAGAACACTCCCACTATGGAATAGGTAGTGAGCCTATTGCCATGAACCGGGCACATATCTAGACTCCGAGCCACTATTATAAAATCTAATTTAGCAAAATTTAGTAGTGCCCGACCTGGGAATTGAACTCACGACTTCCCGATCGGCAGTAGCGCTTGCAGCCAACACGACCAATGACAACAAACCATACCTATACAATTATGATGTATTATTTCAGGACATGAAAGAATCAACAACGCGTTAAAGTAATGTTGCCGGCTCAATATTACCATGTCATAACTACAGAAAGTAATAATATATCAATTTACGATGTTTGTAAAAAACAATTTGTCTGTTAAAACTTATATTAGATAGACACACTTAGAATTTAAGAAAAATAACTGAATAATGATAATATACATAATTTTATGTAAGTTCTCAAGAACTCATCTTTTACTGTGAGATATGTAAATGAAGTATTAAAATCATAGCAAATTACAACTTCTCAAGCAAATAAGTCTTCGTACGTGAATTCCCGTTTGCAAATACCGCGTCTTCATCTGTTATTTTTAAAGCAAGTTTTGCTTAAGTTATGGTAATGTTTCGAGAATACTTAACATTTTGCGTTCTTGCGAGTTTACCTTGCACTTTGTGAAGAAAGCTTGCATGTTATCGTCACTGGAATATACTCGTACATTCGAATTTGCAAACAGGACGATTTCGTCACATGTAAATCTTCCATTAGTAGCTTTTTCATTGGCATCCCCAAACATTGCTCCTTCAAAAAGATGGGCGCTTCGACAATCGATTTAAATGACCAAGGTTTTTTACTGATTGTTTAATGTGGATGCCGTGTGCGTGACGTAATACACACGATCTATACGGCTACTATCAAGAACATAAAATTTTTAATACAAGATGTCGTGAATACACACTGTAATTTTAAGCCCCGTTTTATGAAATTATAACTTATCTACTCAACTGTGTTGTTGAGCAGGAATTGGAAAGATTGGTGGAATACGTTTGGCGTTAAGGCCAAGTAAAAAAAATATTTCCCATACGAATAGTACCTATATATGTATACATATTTGTTTTTACCAAAATACCAACAGTGTTCCAATGTGAATACGGTGGCGTTTCCGTGCGTCTAGCTGATTTATTATGCGCTTGCCTCGCCCCGAGGTTACGTCTACAAAATTACCATTACTTTTAAATTTCCCCGTCTCACTACTGTATTGGAAGCAATGGGTAAATTGCAATCATCATATAAAAACAATTGCACACAATCTTTTTATTATTCCCCAATTAAGTAATAGACGGCGTTACATGTATTCGTTAATCATGGCATCGAAATTTATTACGCTTTATATTATATAAAGTAATAACGTAATATCACATTTGTAATCCCCGAAGAGGTAGGCAGAGGAGTGTAGGACACTCTCACGTTGCAATTTATTATATAAAAACTCTTAATAAAAACTTCATTTTCCGTTACGTTACGTTATTAAAAACTGAAAATATATATTTACAACGACATTTTTAAGTGGTTAGTTTCAAGAAATATATTTCAACAATAACGTTGTAAACAAATTCTAAAACAAAAATTACGACATACAATGTGAACCTGTGTAGAATAAAAAGTATTTGTTATTTGGTAGTCCTAAAAATGTGTTTTTCAGTGATATAGCGACAGTAGAAAAGGGTGAGTGCGGCAGTATACTGTGCCGACTGCGTCTCGTTGATTTATCGCTCGCTGGTATCGCCCTGCGGCTGCTCCTGCGAAAATACCGTTGATTCTATTATTGCCTGCTGTATGCTTATTTCTACCCATATCTGATCTTGATTATAATTGTCGAAATTTTTGTCATTTTGATTGTATTTATATTTCATTAATTTTATTATAACCTCTGATCTGGTTACATGTCTCAAGCTCGTAATCACTAATATCGATATAGGTATGTAGTTGCCATAAAAGATGCCATTGATATTATTGGGATATGCTGGCATATTTATGAAAGTACACATAGGAATTATGAACATGGTAATTATTATAAATCCAGGATTTTTTAAGTTACTATTATAATGAAATAAATATATTGAACAATTAATTGTTGAGTACTGAAACTGAGTTAGCGGTGGAAGATTTTGCCATGTGAGGACCGTTTTTACATTTGAGGTAGGTATTCTAATAACTTTACTATGAGAACATAATGTTATAATAAAATCGTCTCGTTTTCTTTGTAAAGTATTTAAACAAAAATGTATATTTAAAAAATGTCTATTACATCATGCTTAGTTAACTAAATACATTATCGTGTATTATAATTTTTTTTAGTTGTTTGACTACATACCCACTTTTAAATCACACAGACAGACATACGATAATAAGAGATTACTTATATTTACGATGTCGGCACGAACGTTTGCCAAAAACGGAGTAATTGTAAAATTTATTGTTGGAAATGTTGATTTATGTCTAGATAGCCCCCGAAATCTAGATCATTAGAATCCTAAAGCAACATGGAATAATAAAAGGTTGCAGAAATCCGAGAAATATAGCCAAAAGCTTTGTGTTTAAAATAGAAATTGGCAATGAATTCAGTTTAGTTCTAAATCAAAAGGCCGACGGCAATATTAATCACAGTTTAATCTGTAGTTTGTTGAATCTCCTTTCGAATTTAAACTTTCCAACCTAACGTTAAATATACTAGTACTAAAAAGAGAGCCTGAACTGTTTAGAATCTATCAGTTGCGTATTGTGGTTAGGTTACTCAGAGTTTTTCATAAAGTTTTACAAATCATTATGAATTATGAATTCGATTTAACATTTTACAAAAACCTACTAATTGATATAAAAACAAATTTGTGTCGCATTGTAAAAGGTGAGCTGCCGGTCGACATGAACCTCGCAGATGACCTTCACAGTTCCGTGAATTAGTAACATTTATTTACTGTATCAATTTCAAATTGAACAGATAACCAAATATTACTAGATGCAGTCGTTTCACGTGTTAAGTATGCACGATTTTATTAACAATTAAAGTTAATAGAACTACACGACACCATTAGTTATATTCCTACAGACGTGTTCGAGGCCTGTCGCAAATGTTCATGGCCTACAGCGACCACATGTGCCGACTGCATTCGTGTTTGCATCATCAATTTTACAATTAGGTGACTGATATCAAAGTAGTTAAATTAAGGAATGTTATGAGATGATTAGTTTGTGTATTCGTTCTATGTGACAAATGTAATACGCGTTCGGGAGATCAGGTATAAAAGGCGAACTCATAATTTTTAGCCCGGGACCGTAAAATTATGGAAAGTAATGCAACGAATATTTGTGTAGAAGGAAAAATTTAACGCGGTGTTCGGCTTGTAATTATTGGTCATTGAAGTTATTTCATAGTAGGTACTGTTGGTTATTAACGAATAGAAAGTCCAGGTAGCCGCTTGTATACAGCAACATACAATGACACTACCAAATGATTATTTTCTATAAGAGGGATAGGCGTACGATAATGGGCAATTTCGGGTAATGGCCCTCGTATCGTATGGACCGATGTACGGCTACATGACACATTGGTCATTATCGTTACGCATAAGCTACATAGATATTGGGACCGGATAGTGGGGCCTTGTAGCACTTCAGGTACACGGCAGAACGTATGTGATAATTACGGGATAGTAATTGTTATAATATATCGAGGTTTAACTGTTAAACATATATTTTTTGAAAATAGAATGTGTTGCTTGAGGTATAGTTTTGAATTTGGACACTTTTTATTTCTATTCAGATTTATATGCCTCATTCATTCGCATGAAACATTGGATTAAGCATGTTTTACATTACATATGCAGTATACGTTGTACGTTTTATATATTATTAATTTCTCTGAAGAGATAGACAGAGAAGCGTAGTACTCCAATATTACAGTAACTCTCACGTTTCAGCAATTATGTTGACGTTCCATTATAGGTAGTGAGACTTTTTCCATACACCAGGCACATATTCAAACTCCGAGCGACTACTAGACCGAGCCACTAAAGTTATTCAATTCATTATAAAACTTACGTAAAACATGTTTATGTGCAGTATTATGGATAGTTTTCAGCAATATACTGTGGATGCAATATTGACTTACGGGGGACGGGGGGATCGGTCAACTATATAAATACTGCTTCGAAAAAATACGTCCAATCATGAAGCAATTCATTATGATTCTTGTTTTAATCCTTTATTCCGATTAAATAATCACTAAGGAGGAATAAGAAAGAGGACAAAATTGTTTACGAGTTACAAATATATCCCTGTATAATTTACGAAGTTACATTTTTCAATATTCAACCAGCTGCGTTACCAAGGTACCATCCATGTGTACGCTGACTACACCTCGACAATCAAACGACGCTAGAGCACTGTAATCATCATGACATAATAATCCTATGTTTAATAGAGCGTGTTAGGAGGCCATTATGGTATAATGGCTGATTATTTTTAGTGCCCCATGCGTCATGCCTTGAAATATTGGTCTTCTAATTGAATAAGTTACGGCACTCCTCGACGTTAACATGAAATTTTAGAACCTAAAATACTCGTACATCTAGCTGGGTGCACCTCGCTTCGCTTAACCTGTGCGGCAGATCGACGCGAGTACGCTAGAAGTTCTTGTAATAGTTCAGAAATTAGGCAAGAAATTAATTTCTGATGAATATGTAGTAAGAGCGAGTGATATGTAATGGACGAATTCCCAACGGAAACTCGGTGTGTATGAAGTTGAGTGCGATGGTCACTCGCCACTACCCAGTGCTACAGTTAGCCAACTACACATTACTTGACCGTATCCTATGGATACACTGCGGGACAGGTTAAAGTATTGAGTGCATGTGTTTTTTAGGAAAACGGATTATTATAAGTTCCCTTTGTTCGCAACATTAATAAACTATTGTATCGATCGATTGTCATCATGATACAGAAGTTCTGTAAGGTTCTGTTTAGACTGTAATCACGTGATATTAAACAAGGTAATCTGGTGGGGTGCATCAATTTATTATAGGGGTTAATTTGTGTTGTTAATTATTTCTACAGCGTTTGGTTTTAGTTATAAAAACACGTTTTTTTGCTGCGTATATACATATTTATAACGTTATTTTGTATGGTTGATAATATTATTGATTATAGTATTCTCCACACTATTTGTATTAGTTTAGCTTTTTTAGCGTCTAAATTTAAGACAATAGGATATCCAACTTATTTCATCAAATTAAATTACCTTTTTTCGTGGCCAATAGTATATACAACAAGTAAACGGACGAGGCGTCTCGTCGGGGCTAGCGGCGAAATCGAGTTTCTTAACTATTCCACTCGGACTGCGCATTATTGTCTTCATTGCAGTTCAAATTTCACCCGCACGGAGCGTGTGGACGTGCCTTTACACAGTCTGCCAATTTCATATTGAATTTTTATTATTTTGGAATTCACAAGTGCTTTTTTGTCTTCAACATTTTATTGTTGTTCGAAGGATTAATCTGGATGTTAGTGGGAGGCTTCGATCTGAATGTAGGAGGTAGTATTGTAGATAGACGGATTATTAAACTATCTACAGAACGTTTTTAAAATCGTTCTGTATATCTTATCTAGTTTTACTTTGTTATAAAATAGTTTGCTCAACTTACTTTAAATGTACGTTGCGCCTAGCAGTCACAGGTGCTTGCTTAACTTGACTTATATTGTAGCATTACGAGGGAACAACAGATTAAAATATATATTTCTTCCTTATTCTTTTGTTCGTATTAAAATAATTTTGAGAATGCTAGAACCTTATAGTCGAAGCAGTGGCATAGCCTGGGTTTCAGCCGTCTGGGGCGGGAAAAAATTTTGCCGCCCCCTTAAAAGTGCCTTTGTGACAATCTCGGTGAGCAAAGTAAAAAAAAGGTCTTCGTAGAATCTAGGTGCGCAATAAAAAAGGTCTTCGGAGAATCTAGGCGAAGCAAAAAAAAAGGATTCCGGAGAATGTCGGCGAGCTAAAAAAAGATCCCCTGATTTATCGTATATAATTATGTTCGGCTTTATGAAAATCTCACCAAGCAAAAGTATTTTGCCGCCCCCTGAACAACCCTTTTGCCGCCCCCTAAAAGTGCTTTATGTTGTCATTCTCTATTGAAACTCGGACAGTGATGGACTCACAAAGACAAATATGTTACAAAGAACAAGATTCAAACTGGACAAATGATTTCAACATTCAAAAGCACATTTTTCGTCCGGGAATCGAATCTGGGACGTCTTCAAAGACATGCTGGTATTGAAAGCATTGTTACAAGTGAAGCATTTAGCGGTGTTCAAGAGTTTCGATAACTGAACTTCTGTGTTCCACTCAAGTTTGATTATATATGATTCTTTGCTGAAGCTGGCGCCACATAACAACCGATTAACTGCAAATCAGTTTGTTCCATTCACAACTCTTTACAAATTCTGCGTGGTAATTACTATTCCTATGTTCAACCGCGATACATTATTAGGAAAGTCCATATTTATACCACTTGGTACATGTTATTTACATATGAGTACATAGGTATATCACATTCATCATCAACACATAAATTTAAATAAAACCTTTGGTCTCTGAAACCTCTGTGGAAATTAAGCGTTAAATAATGTATTTACCGTTAACATTTTTAATAACTTTACCGTGAAATGTGAATCTCGTCTAAGAATAGAAAGGGTAACGTCATAATTCCCCACCCTGGCTAAGAGTTGGCTGGTATTATTATTATTAGGTATTTTCGTATATTGTCTTTTACTTATAAAATTTTGAAGCGTTTCCTTAAATTGATGACTCTTTGCTAGCCCTCAATGCAACTAGAACCCAAGGCAGCCGCAGACGCCCTACCGACAGGCGTTCGGTCGTTTACGAAACTTCCCGACTTTGCATTTTTATTACCGTCTGAAGAACTCTTTAGGTGTTCGGTGAATTAATGAATTGAAATCAAATGATCGTTTGGACCCCCTCCGCTGCTTCGTAGTTCTTTAAAGTATATGGAATGTCATTAGAAGTTCGACATTCTACGCAATATAGGGTATATCTATTTATGCTGTATAGATTTTATTTGTTTCGACGCTTTTAATTGAACCTGCTTTTGGGGGTTACATTTTGAAGATACTACTCTGTATTCCGTTAGAAAATAGTGGGAGACAAAAACACAATGCGCATGGGGCTTTCATGTTAAGGCTTTGTTGTTTTTAACTATATTAAGTAAGGCAACCATTGTCTTTTTATGTCAGATGGATTGATGCAATTGAAAAAATATAAATGCTAATAACAGAAGTTGGATTTTCCAGGCTTAGTATTAGTCCAAATGCCAACCAGTAGATTAATGCTCCGTCTAGTAACGAAGCACGTAAGGACTTATGAATAAACATCTTTGACTTCGGCTAATGGACCATATCTACAATATTGTTTGTTACAATTGTTATGCGTGTAAAGTTAAGCTTATCAGTTAGAGTGTGATAGAAATAGGTATATTGAGTTCCTGGATAGATAGAGGTTTCTGCAAAAAACCTTTTGTTTTCTTCGAAATTACAAGAACATAAAAATCTTTATCGCCTGACCTCTAGTTCTAAGTATATTTACCCAGTAATCAAAGAATTTATCACAGCAGGCATTCCGACGATTTATTGTTTACATTTTCTTAATGCTTTTACATTTCGAGAATTTTCTTAAGTACTTCAAGTTAAGCTTTACTTAGAAATAGCGATAAGTTCATCGGTTTAACTCGAAGTCATTTAGATTAAGGGAAACTAGCTTTCTTTATAACTAGAAATTATCGAGGTTAAGAAAATATTACGGGAAATATTTTCTGTTTCGATACGAATGGGTAATGAGTGTGCGCCGTTGCGTGTAAAAATGGATCGAAACGTAACGTATTAGTTTCAACCATATTTTATAAAAAAGGTCTATATTTCCGGATCCGTAACATCACGTCTGTAATCCCCGAAGAGGTAGGCAGAGGAATGTAGAACACTCCCACGTTTCACCACTTACTTTTAAGTCCCAAGATGGAATAGGTGGTGAGCCTATTGCCATATACCGGGCACATATCCTGACTACGAGCCGCTACTACAAAATCTAAATTAGAAAATTTAGTAGTGCCCGACCTAGGAATCGAACCCGGGACCTCTCGTTCGGCAGTCGCACTTGCAACCAACACGACCAACGAGGCAGTTGAGGGGTTACATATTATGTATTTAATATATAACTCCAATTAATCGTAGATTGTCTGAGTTGTTTATTATAATATGTACATATGTATGTACATACTCGTAGTTGTAAAGCTCCAAAATCTTTTTGTACACGTAAGCTTTTTCTGAACTATAGCAGACTTGACTGAACTACATGAACATTAGGCGTATTTAAATTATTGCTCCGGTTATGATACGAATCTACAAATTACCAAGTATTTCTATTACGTTCCAGTAATTTTTTGGACTAATGTTATTATGGGCTGATTGTAATAAAATATGATTTAATAGAAACGTTATACAGGGCAAGAAAATCTTGGAATCGGACAGTGTAATCAGCGTTCGACACAATTTACCGTTCTCCAGCTTGTTATTATAAGTTCTCTGAATCTAAAAAAATCGTGATAAAATTATTATCGTCTACATTAAACACTTTGTATATATAGTAGTGAAGTTACGTTTGTAGAAATGGAACAGGGATTTTACTATCTCTCAGATATATAACAGTTGCCTTAGGGCTGCGGGTGATATATAACCAGACAGCCCCCATGAGGAAGAAGGGACTTTTCTTGGTTAAAAGTAGTATCCAGTCCTCCTTTAATATTATAACATTGTGTGTACATAACAGTGAAGTTTTTTTATTATGTTACAAGTAGACTTCCTACCAGATACCTTATTTACGTAAAATCATGTAATTATGAACTCTTCATTAAATCTTAAAACTAAAATTCTTAACCGTTATATTCTTATAACGTTTTGTTTGTTTGATTTACAAAAATTACTTTTAAAACATTAACACGTAACTTCGTAACTTCACGCCTGTAATCCGCGAAGGGGTAGGCAGAGGAATGCAGAACACTCCTACGTCTCACCGGTTACGTACGCAACATTAATATTAATAATAATAGATATACAAAAAACAGTGAAGTTGTGTACCGAGTCCCTTTGGAACTCTTGAGGCTTAATATGGAGCGCCATATGGTGTAATGTGATTGCCCTATGCTTCAGTGCTTCAGAGGTTCTTAAAACAATATACTTACATTTTGATGTAAATGAAAATGTAAATAGAGGGAAACGAACGAAAACATTTTCCCTTCCACTTATTATGTGGCAATGACAATTTCCGGCGGCCATGTTGGCGCGCTGCCCGCGATCCCGGATATGACGAATTGATGATTTAAATCGCCCTGAGGTATGCCAAATTGACCGATTCGGTGATTCTTATGAAAGTGTTCTAAAATTTGATTTATAAATATTCGTATAATGCGTGTTCTATATAGACATAGATTTTATCAAAAAGATACTTGCAAAAATCTCCTTATTGGATACAACCGGTTATTACCAAAGATATTTACTTAATTGAACAGTTTAATATAAAGTTTTACATGTTGTACCACTGCATGACAAAAAGACTTTTTGAAAATTAAAGGAAGACAACGGATGAAGTAATAATTACATATTATGGTGGCACGTTACGAATATTCGTTTTCAATAGACATTGCAAATAATATAGTAGTTTTGTCTATTTTAATATAATAGATCAACATTTAAAAATAATGATGGCAAAGGTCGATATATTACAAATTTGCGGGTAGTCGAAAACCGTTAAACCGAACGCAGTCATTAATCATTTGTGACACTTGTCAAAAGCGGCGTCAAATTAAAATTAAAACAAATGGGCCTGTCTATATCTTCGTACGTGTTTATTTCAACTCAAAAATACTGATGGGGTTAAAAAAATCGAATGCATTGTGAAATACAAAATGTCGGTTGTTTATCGAATTTCTGTTTGAAAGATTTATGTTTCCTGTTCTGTATGAAAGTCAACATCTATCTCAATTGTAAAACGCATTGCTCTGTTGGAAAATATTTGTAAATTGATATACTGCCGTGAAAAATATGACTATTTTTAGACACTTGCGAAACGCGTACTTTAATACTTGATAAGTAATTGAAAAGTTATAAAAAGTTTGTATCATAATGATACTCATGTAAGGAATAATTCAAAATAAAAAAAATAATGGGCTCAGCTACTTTGATATATAGTATTTGTAGCTTCAAAGTAATATGGCTATGAACGGAAATAATTATTGTAATAAAAAAGGACTCGCAGCGATAATTGGTTAATAAGTAAGTATGTATATGAGTAGATTTTGCCGTATGCTTATGCAAAAGAATCGTAGAGATTTTACTCGTTATCCGCCATTAATTATAATAATATTCCTTTTGTTGAGTCCCCTGTGGTAGTAATTAAAATAATCGAAACTAATACTTGTTTGTCGAAGAGTGATCACTAAACATGGATATATCTTACTTCATATAGGGACACTGAAAACTGTTTTATCATTTTTAATGTCACTATACAAGAACGTAACTTCACGCCTGTAATCCCCGAAGAGGTAGGCAGAGGAATGCAGAACACTCCCACGTTTCACCAGTTA